>JAPYMA010000585.1:65000-70211 GCA_035041965.1 Anisakis pegreffii | reverse complement strand
AATTCGATTTGCATTGCAATTTTATGTGAACTTCTTCGTATCGAATGCGCTCTTCAGCAATCAATTGTAACAACATTGAAAATATTGATACATTCATCATTTATTATACATTCATTATGATACATTTATTGTTGTAATTGAACGATCAAAGTTATTGTCATTCAACTGAATATCTTATACAACAGTGTGTCTGTGTGTGTGTCACATACAATGTTTGTAATCACATCAAACTTTCTACAACTGAACAGTCACATTATGAATCAATATGAAACAGTTATAGAGATCAGCATTAAAGACATCATTTCATAGCACAAATATTATCATCCAGTTTTCGTTCTCTTGCTCGCTTTTGACGAGAATCTTTACCACAGAGTCACCGCCTACGGTTACCAGCGATTCACCATCGGCCGAAAAGTCCGCTGACCATACATTTCGAATCGATCTTGTGTTGTGTGATGGCCATATTAATTGAAGAATTTGATTGAGCAGTCGTAACTACACGACACCAATAACTGAATCAACGATCAAACTGAATCTATCGTCAATTGATAAAACTTCGAGACATTTAAATCAGTAATATTATCTGCGCACGACCTCAGATGAAAATGAATGAAGAAGAAGACGAGCATTGAAACAATATCGTTCTCAATAAACGACCTCTTCGTTCGGATGCCATACAACAAATTTCACGTCCTGTGTATGTGGCTGTAAAATTGACGCCACTTGAAAATCCTCATCCTCATCTACTGAAAGCCAACGCCAAATTCCGAATGAATAAATAAATAAATGAATTCATAATGTTGCTATCATAACTGTCACATACATCTGTACTGTTGAATGAAACTGCCCAACGTACGTTGTCAAAGCCAAACACTTTTATCTCACATGCTTAACCATGCTCGAAATTCACCACTTGAGATCGGTCAAAACCAAAACTATAAACTCCTCAAGTTTTCACCTTTCCAGATAATTCTCTAGAAACTACCAAACATACTGCTGTAGTCTTGTTACGACATCAAATACCCTTGTTATAAGACTCAACAATAGTTGACATTCGTACATTGACGAAACTTACGCCTCTACAAAATTCCATTACGCCTCTACAAAATTCATTCTCCACTCAAATCTATCACTGTATTCATCGTATCCCACTCGTTTCATATCATAATAATGATTTATTCCAAGCAATTTCAACTTTACACGCAACAATAATAATATAAATCAACGACATTCAAACGCAAAAGTATCAACGCAACAATTTGATGAACACATCGCTTACAATTTGTTAAACTTCAGAATGTACACCGAAACATCAGATGTCTGTCTGAACAATCTGCTACGTGGAAAAAGCATTGGTGAGAAAGCGACCAAAACATACCAAAATATAAGTCAATTTAATTTATTCAGTCATTCACCAGTTGACTGATCAGAGTTTCAATTTCTGGAATCGCACAAAATTTTGCGACAGAAAACAAACTTGAGAAATTTTTCAGTATAAGGCGAAATAAGGCGAATGAAATAAGGCGAAAGTCGAATGATTCTTTTTTCGGTGACTTTCCACCGAACACCCCACCGGTTGCCAGCGAAATTCGGCGATCGATGGGGTATTCGGTCGCAAGTCACCGAAAACAACACCAGTTCACCTCTATCAAAAACGCTTCAGTGAACATTATCTCGAGCAATTCAATTAAATAACAATTCAACTGCTATTCAAGCCACTGATTATTCATTCCACCAAACACAAACAAAATTCTGGACTGGCACTAAAAATTGACTATTTGGGGACGAATGCGATACTTCATTATGTCATTTTATTACACTTTTAGGTGATGAGATGTGAAATTTTGAGTTGAATAAATGGATTTTGTCTGGGACTGCGACTGAGGATAAATAATTCGGATGAATTCTCCTTCATAAAAACGAGATAAACAACTACAAAACAGAACACAACGAGATGTATCTGAAAAGAGGCAAAACCTAGCGAAACATTAAGCCGAAATTCCCAAATGATGCTACAAATTATGCCTAAATATCACCACACCACACCACTCGCCATCAACAAACCAATCAAAACTGAACTTAATTTTCAACAACCTCAAAATCTGGTGACACATACATCAAACAACTGCAATTGACATTCGACTGCTCATGGTATCATACACCTCACAAATAACATCAAACGCCCACTCGCCAATAATAAAACCTCACTTAAAACCGCTGCATCACCATAAACAACCGCACCAAACAAACCATCCAATTAAGAATGATAACTGTATCGAAATGAATATCGAATAAACTATTCAAACGATCAACACTGATCACTGATTTGTATAGAGATGGCGCGGTCCTGATCAATTTGATCAACAATTATAAATAACGCAGACATGAATACATTAAAACATTCCACCAATCTGTTTCATCTGCCTATCAGTGTCCTACAAAAGACCGCTATCCACCTATTCACAACAAATGAATAACACATCAACTACGTTAGACAGAGAACAATATGAAGACGATTATACAGCACAACAATAGCTTATAAAATAAACACAAACGCAATTTATGGTTCGAAAAAATTAAATTGTTCAACTGCACAAAAATTAAGCATTTTAAAGCCATTTTTCCGGACCTTCGACAACGATTTGGATTTAAGATATAGCCTGCGCCTTTTTTTGAGACCCAATTCACCCTTTAAAACGGAAAAACCCAATAACGGCGATAACCAAACACCTCACAAATAATACCAAAAATTCAATCGCCGATCAAAAAAGTTCCCTTGAAATCGATCCAAAACACATAAGTAAAAAGTGAATGAGAGCCACAAGCAACCGAACAAACCCACGATTCAAATAACAATGATAATCGAATCAAAACACACACTAAACTTCACCTAATCATCAAGCGCCGAACAAAAGACCATTAGGCACATACTCAGAACAAATGAATATCACGATAATAACATCAGACAGACAACACTGACTATGAGACTGTTATACAGTAAAAGAACAGTGCACAAAATAATTACAAACACGCAATTCGGCATACAAAAAAAATTAAATTGCTGAACCTATTTTTGTGAACATTTTAAGGCCGTTTTTGGGGGATTGGACATGGATTTCGAACTAAAACACAGCCTGGCACGTTCCTTAGGCCCTAATAAACCTATTTTCAACAAAAAATCCGCAAAAAAACCGCAAAAAAACCCGCCAAACAGCCAATTTCTACAAGACATACTGAATCATACCGCCAAGAAGAAGTGACGTGGAATAGCAAGTCGGCATAATGCCAATTACAGCATTCCAGACAATCGTGGTGAGACCACAGAATGTCTATAGCAGCTCAATATCATTCAAATTCCGAAATTGAGGCGTCAATCGGCATTTGGGCAACGCGAATTACCGTATTACAGACAATCGCTTCAAGACCAGTTTCAATTTAAAAATTCAACTAAATTTGAAGCTGCTATTGTACACTAGGTCTCAACACGATTGTTTGCTACCATAGTTGGCGTGGACATTACCTACGACAATTGCTCTGGTCATTCAATGCATCCCAGTAATCCGGTTCCGTCATTTTCTTAGGGATGATGTCGTTTTCATCTGGTTTTTTCAATTCAATTTTAGTTCTCTGTATTTTTTGTCGTCCATCAGAAGGAGGAGAAACGAAATGAATAAAAGAGCGAGTTTGATATAAAGACGGAATAAGCAAAACACTTATTCCATCTTGATACCAAACGCAACAACATTCAAAATTTATCACAATATTTATTATTATTATTGCACAAAACACATAATACATCAATGTGTGCACACACAATTTTACATTCAGTATTTACACAAAACTTTTCATATGCAACGACAAATCGACCGTTTCATACTTCATTTGGTTTCATTACCCAAGTTTGTTGACGATCAATTAACGAATTTTCAATTAACGACTACAATCAAATACTACAATTTCTCCTTGAAAATGTAAAGAATTTTCGTCGACACTTCATCCCTGCAAAATGCATCATTACCACCCCATTCTAATTATTTATATTACTTATTATCCATGTTATTTATTATTTATATTATTTATTACTTATATTATCTATTATGAATATTATCTACTATTTATATCATCTATCATTTATATTATCTATTACTTATAGTATCTATTATTTACATTATCTATTATTAATATTATCTATAATTTACATTATTTATTATTTATGTTAACTACTATTTATATTAATCATTATTTATATTAGTTAGAATTTATATCATTTCGTATTTATATCATTTAGTATATATATTATTTATAATTTATAATACTTATAATTAATATTACTTAATATTTATATTATTTATTATTTATATAATTAATTATATATACTATTTATAGTATGTTTATCATTTATTATCTATATTATCTATTACCTATATTCTTTATAATTTATATTATTTATAATTTATATTATTTAGTATTTATATCATTTATAATTCACATTATTTTGTATTTATATTATTTAGCATTTATATAATTTAGTATTTCTATTATTTAATATTTATATTATTTATTATATAGATAATTTATTATTTATTATTATTTACAATTTATATTATTCATTATCTATATTATTTATCATTATAATTATTAATGGAATATAAATATTAAATGATTATAGATAATAAATTATTTACATCATTTACTATTTATATTCCATTATTTATTAATTATATTATTTATTATTTATATTATTTATTATCTATATTATTTAATATTTATATCATTTATTATTTATTATTATTTATTATTATTATTATTATTATTTATATTATTTATTATTATATATTATTTATTATTTATATTATTTATTATTATATATTATTTATTATTTATATTATTTATTATTATATATTATTTATTATTTATATTATTTATTATTATATATTATTTATTATTTATATTATTTATTATTATTATTATTTATTATTATTATTATTATATTATTATATATTATTATTTATTATATATTATTTATTATATATATATTATTTATTATTATTATTATTTATTATTATTATATATTATTATTATTATATATTATTATATTATTTATTATTATATTATTTATTATTTATATTATTTATTATTTATATTATTTATTATTTATATTATTTATTATCTATATTATTTATTATTATATTATTATTATTATTATTATTT
>JAPYMA010000585.1:0-62500 GCA_035041965.1 Anisakis pegreffii | reverse complement strand
AAGCGAAAAGCATTCTATCTATAACTCTGATGAGTTTTTTCAATAATTTATCATTTATTTTCAGTGAGTACATATTAAGAGTTTCTGAATCATTAACCAAGCTGCAGCTAATTCCTTTCGCACAAACGCACGCATCCATCTTTCTGACTCCTCCCTTGTATTCATTTTCACGAGTGCACTGTAACAAAGTTAAGATAGCGATAAAGCAAAACCATTCAAAACGAAGATTATCGGATGTTATGATTCGTTTGTTACAATTACGGCTTGTAGCGAATTCATCCGATCGACGGCTTTTGCATGTTCACATTCAAAAAGAGACAGCGAACGTTCTTAATGGGATAACGCGGGGAAATTCCCTTAAATGGATTCCCTGCAACAACGGAGATTTAGAAGACCCTCGCCTTCTCCCATTGTTTTTGACTGCGAAAAACACAATTTTTTAAAGTTCTGGGAGTGTGATATGGCAATATGAGAGCAATAGGGCTCGGGTTGCTGCGATAAAGCATTCAGATTTTTCATTGGAGGAGGATGAAAAGTTATTTTAAGAGGACAGAAAATCTGACTGTTGGATATCGCGACCAACAGTTTGGAGTAGTCAACGTAAATGAGTGAATTGATGTGCGGTAGAATATGCTGTTGTTGTGCGGGGGCGGAAAAAAAGTCGGGGACAGGAAGAATCAGGGACATTTCAGGGACAGGGACAGTCCCCGAAAATGGCCGTAACTCGAAAATGGTCGGGGACGGGGATTCGGGGACAGGGACCACTAATGGTCGCGATTCGGGAGCACCAATCTGCCTTTCCAATGCATATCCTAGTGTTGAGGGCACAACACTAGGATATGCATTGGAAAGGCAGATTAGTGTTCATTGTGCACTGTAGAAGATCAGAAATGGCTTTATATTGTCATCATTGGTACAACATTTGTTTCGATTTTCCTTCATTGCTGTTATGGTTTCAATAAGGAATTATAACCAGTGATGCCCGCATTCGATAAAATTGATTCATCTCTAGCCCCACAGTTTTGAAACCTCAGGTTCAACTTCAGCTCTGGCTGCACGTTTCAGGAGATTCGTCTCCAGCCCCACGTTCAGCTCAAAAGTTCAAAAATTTCAGCTCAAGCTTCAGCTTCGGTTCCACGTTCTGCAAATTTTCCGCTCCGGCTTCAGCTCTGAAATTTGCTTCGCTTCGCTTCGACTCAGCAAAAAATTTACCATGCAGTTCTTAACATCGGCTACTGGCTGTTTCTGCGATATTTTCTCATGATGGAGCCAAAAAAAAATTTTTCATTGCAAGGTGCACTAGCGGTGAATATGAGAGGAGGAGATTGATCTAAATTCCAAATACTGTTATCAAACCCACGTCCGACCATGTCTTAAGCACAAGAGGTCTGATACACACTTTTATCTTCTCATTCCCCTAGCTTTTTCCCAAATTATATCTGTTTCCCGAATTTCTTTTCCAAAGGTTTCTTCGCAAATTTGGTAAGCAGATCTGGAAACAAAATAGTTAGATCTGTCCGCTGGCATACATCTTCTCTGAAAAACTCGAACTCGGGCTCATAGCTTTTCCAATTCAGGGACAGTTTCCATCCAGAAAGCACACTAGAAAAACCATACGCTTCTCGCAGTGATCGATTCTTTTCAGAGCTTTGAATTTGTGTTTTATCTGTGTTCATTTGGTTCATTCAATTTTTTAAACGTCAATTTATTTTCATCCATCTCTGCGAGTGCTCCATTTTACGAGTTCTCATTCACTAAACATGATTCAGTTTCCTCCAGTTTGCGAAAAGCGTCGATATTTAATGCATAGCGAAGAACTTACTTCAAATTTCGACTGCTGATTTTCTGAGCATAGAATTTCAATAGCGCGGCAAAGAATGAGAAAAAAAACTGGCTGAGAATGAGGAATCAAATTTATATATAATGGCGATTTATAATGGTAGCATCTAGGGTTTGCAAAATCCCGACGATTTTTCAATCCCGGGATTATCCCGGGATCGATTTTTGATCCAGGGATAATCCCAGAATCGAACAATTATTGAAATATCGATGCGGGACATGTTTAAACACATTTTTTCGAACCGATATTCTCATTATTAATTAAAAGGGAGCTAAATCAACAAATTGTTGAATAAATCCAAGGAACTAAGTATTCAAATTCAAATTAATATTTCATATACTGGTGCTAATGATCATGCCACAAGGGCATACTGCATTTACTATGCTAAGGCATCTTGTCTTCTCGGGTCTAAGCTAATAACAGTACACTTGCATGTGAATATGAAATTCTTGATTCTCAAACATTTATTTGCCGTGCTTTAAGTCCATTTTCTCGCAGTATTAGCATCAGGTGATTTCTGCCATTTCGGAAATTTCGATTTTTTACGAATGAAATGCATCATTTGAATCTTGAAAAAATTAAAAGTTCAGAGTTTATCTAAAAGGTGAAAAAAAATCTGCAATGGATTTTCATCGAACCATCAAGCACTCACATGTTTGATAATTTCGATCAGAGATCATGGAAATGTACTTGATAGTTAAGCTTAAGATTCTTTTGAATGGAACAATTTACGACTGTGAATTTTCACTATGAGTTAATCAGTGAGATTTAATGTACATTTCGATAGGATGAAAATGTTCCCAAATAGCGAAGTAAAAAGACTTGCAGTGGAATATTGAAATGGAATATTGAAGCCGAAAAAAATCGCGTTAGAGGAAACGACTCAAAATTTCGTTGAATTTTGTTGCTCTTGGTTCTTATTAGAAAATGTGATTATCTCTGTCAGTATACTTAGAAATGCATCCAGATGAGTGTGATATAAAGCAATGAAGAGCAGAATAATCAGTTGAATATTCAGTGAAATGTTACCTAAAAGTTCATCGAGCTGAATATTTAATTGATCATGTCATTCATCCAATTTGCGTCTATCTCCTTAGCTGAACATCAATGATAGAGGGCAAACAATAAAGATGACTGCATGTGAATGAGATGGGAATGATTAAGGCTTGCTTCAAGATGAGCATACTATCGAAATTCACGCAAATTGACCTGTTTTATCAAATCCCGAAATCCCGGGATCCCGTGCAAACCCTAATACATACCTCTCAGCTTGGAAAATTTTCTGTGTTTGGTGGAAATTTCGTACACACTGAAACATTCTATCTGAAACAAGACGGTTTTTCAGCCATGATTTTTACATAAACTGAAATATGTGTCAGTACAGTCGAACGTTAACCAAAAATGCACCGCATGAACATAAAGATGTCCGGAATATGACATTCTGATCAATGACCAAAATGTCAGCATGAATCAGTTGCTTTATTATTTCACCTGTCGTAGATGATATTATTTCACCTGTCGTAGAGTAGCTTATGATTGCGAACAAACATTTATAAGTTACAGTAAGACCGTTTACAAAGACTGAGCAGTACCATTTACGTATTACGCTGAAAAGACTGGGCAATTTCAATACCAGTTCCAACCCATTACATTAGTGTAATGTACACTTGTATATAACATGTGTATGCATACACCGATTTAGTATTGTTTCATCCGTTGTTATGTAGCATCTGGATAAAAGCTTTCTATCAGAAATGTGTCGTTTTCGCCTTCATATTTCTTCTACCAGGATTGTGTGCCACCCTCACTGCGCACGATTCTGCGCAGATCATTCACACTACGATTTTAGCGGTACAACTGAACGAGCTGATTTAAATGTGAATATTGTATTATCTATGTAAAGACCTTACAATTAATTAAACTTAAGCCCCATCGAAATTTCGATTCCTCATCCAAATTGAAAACGTAATTCGAAATTTGAACAACTTGTGAATTTTGCGATAATTCGAAATCAAGTTCCGAAACGAATCGAAATAATTCGATACTTTGCGATATTACGTTATGATTCGCGACAAATTTGATTTTTGATCGAACCTCATTCACTTCTCTTCCGGCTTTTGCATCATCCGTTGTTATGTAGCACCTGGAGCTCTATAGTAATAGTACAATCTCAGCTTATTTGGAGCCGAAATCGCACATCCGATCTGAATGTTTGCGTGACCGTTAATAATGCGACGATTTTTGTGGCAGACTTTCACTCTTTGAACAGGCTGATGGAGAGGAAACTTTTCTGAAGATATTAGGTCTGAACGAAACCATTCAAATGAAATCTCATCTGAGTCTTGTATAATCCCGTTTTGAATGTACTTTTTTTTGAAAATATTTATTAATCCTCACCGAAAGCCCACGGCATGGCAAGCCAAAATCTGCCTGATTCCTACGGTAAGCCTAAATCTGAGCACCGACTCAGCCCGAGTCAAAATTGAGGTTCACTGTGACCTCCACAGTCAACCTTAACATGTTACCGCAAGAAAGATGGGGGTGGATCTCAGAGTGAGTTTCGTTATTGGCTTTAGCAAAGATAGATTTCAAAGCCCGATGTGAACCTTAGCCTGACATTCATAACTATTTTCTAAAAAACTAATAGAGCATATTTTCGGTAGCCTCCGAAAACCAGTCTGTGGCTACCGAAGCAACTTTAATTATCAATGGCACAATGGATTTGAGTCACACACATTCATGAACGTCAATTCTCATATCCATGTAATAGCCATCACACATCAATTATCATGGTCTGCTCCTTGGCTGGACCTCACAGGGTCCGGCCAAGGTTCCACATGCAGAATAGTCAGCCACGACAGAACCGCAGCATTCTGAAGGGATCAACTTAACAATCCACACAGGTCGCTTATAAGACTTCCGTAATGTACAAAACATGCGGGCATCGTCGGTTGAATCGCTTCATGTTCACGTTTTGTAGCTTTCATTTGATCTAATCAATTTTCGGAGAAACTTCAGGAAATCCTCCGGAAAATTTTGGGTAACAGGAATCCCGACAATTCTGAAAAAGTCGCGGACAGGAAAGTTCGAACCCCTAAAACGCAGCCGCCTCGTAAAAATATTGGGGACGAGGATGGAAAAACGGGAACGGGGTGCTTGCAGTCTCCTGTTCCCCGTAACACACTAGTTTGAAAATTATGTTGTTTAATCAATGAAGTTTGAATTCGTTACTGGCATAATCACATTACTTTACTCACATTTACCGTTGCTCTATGGTATCTCACAGATTCAGGCACTGTTTCTACAGTATAAATTCTACACTCATAATAATAGTAATATAATAATCATTATTATTGTTATTATCATTAATGTTTATTACCATTACTTGTTATTTTTATTATTAGTGTCGTCCATTTTATTACCACTAGTCGTTATCACTACAGCAGTCAAAATACCGATGATACGAAATCGCAAGTGAGGAGGCACTACGCTGTTCAACTCTCCAATGTTCCAGTATCCGAATATCCTCAGTTTCTGAACGGAACCGAGAGTCAAAGGAATCGGATGTGGAGGATTTCATCTCCCAATTTTATTATATGCTAACGAACATAAATTTAGTTAATTCCCTCTTATGAAACAATCATTTTTCTCGAAGGACCACGCCGAAAATTTTGATTCCTTCGATCGATTCGATCTCACGTCCATTGACAATTGATGATTAAATGCTTATTTGTCGTTAGATTTGTGATTATCTCAATATTGCGTTTGGTAGATCAAATCTGCGAACATTCCTGTATGGATGATCGGGAATGTTATTGATGGGCTGTCAAGGCGCAACTATTTCGATTAATATTTCGCACAGAATTGATCGCGCCATCGATTGCAACTTCTGAAAATTTGTATTAGTTCTGTCGCTGAGTTCAGGAAGCGGATTCCGTCACTTGTGAAACAATGATTGGATATCGAACAACCTTAACTGCTTTACTGGCGTTCACCATTGCTGTACGGCATCTCGTAGATTCAGCCACGGTCCCGGCAGGTATTGCTTTTTTACTCTAATACTAATAGCAATGATGAAAACTATAACAACTATATGCTGTTGTTGTTTATTACCATTATTGTTATTATTTTCATTGCCAGTACTGTTCATTTTATAACCAATACAGGTAATGACAATAGTGAAGATGCTAGTGAACTGATGATGTGAAATGGCAGGTGGAGAGACATTACACTCTTCGCTTACACGAGGATTACAGGGCTCAATGATGAATCTTTTGCGTGACCTCAGCAGTCTGTTCTATTCCGTTCTCTTCCACTTCTTAAACCGCTCGAGTCTGCTGGATTCTGCACTCTCATACTTCCAAGCCATTCCCATCTTTTCTCTTCAAACACCAAAAATTTCGTTCCGTTCTTGCAGGTACAATGTTCCATTATGTTCTGTTCTTGTTATCAGACGGATGCACTAACCGCCAGCAACATGAACTTGTAAAATCGCTGACCTCCCCTACTTCAGCTTTAGATCCACAGTTTTTCAATATTGTTCTCATCTCCTGCTCGGACTTTGCGGTTTTCCATTGGATCATCAGGTTTCGGCTTACCTGTGGAACCTTGCTTTCGAAGCTCTGGGATTTTCCGCAGTCGAAGAAATAATTCTCGAAGCCTATTTTAAGTTCCTGAATGTCACTATAGAGTTTTATCTAGACAGCCAAAAAACTTGCTCCATATCCAAGGCTTATACATCACTTGTGCTCACAAGGCACTAAACAATGACCATTGCTCGTTGATCGTAATAGTGTAATGAAATTCAAAACCGAATAAGTTTCAGCAAACCATCCCAGGTGACCATTGTCAATGGAATAATCATAATTCGCTGCCTTAGCATGTCGCACAACACTTGAAATCTCAAGAACCCCAAAAGTTCGGAGCTTTTCTGATTTCTTTATTTGGCTTGTCCTCTGTTCAAACGTCAATTAGGGCTTCCATTCAACACCGAATATTAATGCTGAGGCTGTTGCCTGTGGTCAAATTGAGTTTCAGCAGATCGGTGCATCAGGGGCATTAGCACTCAATAATTCTCCTACTATTGAAGACTGACATATTTTCAAACTTTTGCAAAACCTCCATTCCAAAAAAAAACAAGCCCAACATGAATGAATCATCTAGCTTCTTGTCGGGAAATTTGGTATTAGTCAATCCGCCAAAACGAAAAACGGCTTTGGATTATGTGTCACTCGTCCCGAAAGCTTGTGATCTTTCCTTATGAGTTTGATACTTATGTCTAGGCTGAGGTTGATGCTTGGGCTCATGCTGTATTTTATCTCTACGCCGCAGTCGAACTTCTGGTAACGCCGTAAAAAGAAGTTGCCTTTCTGAAACACTGCGGACTGAGGGAGGTTTGCATAATAACTGAAGGATCCAAATAATCTCTCATATACGGTAAAGCCACACCTTTACTTTTGATGCAGACTGTCTTGAAACTACTTCTTGTCCCACGAAGAGGAGTTCAGGTACTCGGAAAACTCGTTATTGCAAGGGTATAACAATCTTGGGTGCTGTTATTAGAGGCCTACTGTTCAATCCCATTCCTTTCATATCCTCCGTATTATGTGAAATATCGTTAGGGGAAACACAGCAAAGAATCTCTTATTACCCATCCATTCGAATGTAGAGGATAGACCGTGATACTTATGATAAGAAATGGACTGTGTTACTTATAATAAGATACTTATAAGAAATAATGACACTGATAACACCATGAGAACATCAGAAGCCTTATTTGTCACAATATCCTCAAGCAACACTTCAGGAATAGTCATTTTTTACATTACACCCGTTCTGTTCTTTTCTGTTCGTCGTTTCAACTGTCGTTCCTTTTTGCTGTGCATTCTTATTTTTAAAATGCTTCTGTTCTCTTCTCGAATCATGAAACTGTACTGTTTTATTCCGATAGAATAGAACAGCTGCTTGCACTAGAGAAATAACTACAAAGATAGCAGCAATGAATAATAATTTGCCATGAAAAACATTTCTTCACCACAAGTGAACAGCTATTTTCATGAACCCCTGCGTTTTCAGGTGCAACACCTGCTGCATGCAGCAACACCCAATACGGAAGTGCGGATTGCTTTGCAATCCCCGTTATGGAAAGAATTGCGTGCATAATTTATCAAAGGATTTGTTCACCGCAAACCACCACACACGGTAAGCAGTCATAACCACGTGTATGAAGCATTTTCTTATAGCAGTCTGAAAATAATCAATAACTGTATTGAATAGTAATTAATACTAATAATTGATAATATCAATAATTGATGATAATAACAATAATAATAATCAATCCTGAGGTTATAATTATAAGAATTATAAGAATACTATAATTATAAATTATAACAATTATACGAATAAAAGCTACATCGAGAGTATCGAACCCAATTTATCTACCATTTGTGATCTGAGTTAGCTACTAACGCTATTGCTGTGGTTTTAGCGTTTAAAGCTCATCTCGTCATGACGAGACTGATAATGATGATAACACCAATAAAATTGCCGGATGCATGCTAATGATTGCTTTTACAGCAGCGCGGCAGTTAACCCACCCATCACCCACGGTAACGGAGCAATCGTCGTCCGGATCAACCTCTTCCATTTGTGAGGATTTATCGGACTGCACAGAGTTTCTCTCCTATTGCCATAACCCCGCCTTCAGTGAAAGATTAAAGGAAAGGTGTGCAAAAACATGTGGTCACTGCTCTCCTTAACCAACAGACACACCCATTATTGCAACTACTGTGACTGAGCAGAATTCAACTTTGTTAACATTAATTTCCACCATGTAGAACATATCCGTTCATTAACTATTCCGAACTCTTCTATTGTGTGCTTGCGAACTCGACTCATCAAAGAACTGCGATGCATTACCGACGTCTGCCGATTATTTGCCTTTCTCACGGTATTGTTGTGTTGTTTTTATATGCTGTAAAACGATGATGGCTGAAAAAGTTTTCACGACGCTTCTTGTAATGACACTTGTAACACAATCTGAAAATGATCTTTATACAGGTCTATCCTTTTACTGCGTCTGCTGATCAAAATGGTATCTTTCCGAGTATGAATGAGTAGTAACAAAGAAAGCAGAAGTAATCATAACGTTTCAATCACACATCATGAATGAAAATGGGTTCTAGAGCAGCTGCTCCCCGGGTCGCCTACCACCAGACAAATGCTTTGACGATGTCGAACGGGCAACAAGGGGGGGAGGGAGGGGAGCAGAAGACAATCGAGTGGCATTTGTCCTGGATGGTAGTTTCCAGAGGCACTGTCCGGTTGCAGCTGTTCTGAGCCTACGACGACCTTCATACATGCACGATAGAACGGCCGTTATCAGCCCCGAATTCATCACAATGAAACAACCTCTCCCCTGTCGTTGTGAACGTGTCAAATACCTTCTCATTACGAGAACAGATTTGTCTAACTAGGGTAAATAGCAACATTCTGAGTAACCGAGATCAGAAAATGCACTCTGTTGAACATCGAAAGTGACTGAAATACCAGGCGAGTGATATCTGCTGAGCCGAAGACTGCTGAAGAACGTGTAACTATTATCGAGATTTTCGTGCGTTCCATTTTGCTCGATAACATGAAACATTCCTTGAGTTTGGTCAAAAATGGTCATAAATCAAAACAAGTTTTACCGAAAATTTGACTCGAATAATTTTTGTTTTTTGTTTGCAAATCGAGGCTCTACGGGAAATGTTTCCCCGCTCATGAGATGCACACACCGATTTTGTCTGCATTCGAAGAGAATTGAATGCGATGTAAAAATAACTGAGTTCTGTTTTTATGGAGCAGAAAAATTCGATTTCGTGATTCTCACCGTTGCTTCTGCCAACACCTTCCAAACAACACAACAAAACCAACGCAAATATCAAGAAGTACGCATTCAGAATCGTAACCATAACGGAATTGAGAAAATCCTGTCTAAGAAATGAGCAAAACAAACAGAAATTAACTCTCTCTATAGACACAGGCACAGGTGATTAAATGAAGCACGAGGCGATATCAGTTTTCGTATTAAATGCAGGAACAGAAAAAGCATTCCTCATTATGACTGGAAGTATTCCTCAGCATCACTATCGCAGACAAATAATTAGTTCTTATGGAACTTGTTATTGTTTCGTATACTTGGTATTAACGATATTGGTACAGCAAGGAATTAAATGAAAGTTCATTTTATTGCAATTATTGTTTCTACTACCTTTGTTTAATAATAATTATAGGTGAATAAAATCATTTTGTACATTGCAAAACTCGAAACTTTCAGAAGCGAACTGAAAATCACACAATAAAATGAACGTCTATGAGGAGGCATTTTGAATGCATGCCTGATGTATTGCTGAATTCATGCAAGCCTTTACTATCCTGATCAATAGCAAATCAAAGTATGAATGCTCAAAAAAAACACTATTCAGTGGAGGACTGTGACTAGGCAAGACAACTCACAAGAAGTGCACTTTTAAACAACCTCTATCTTCATTATCGTCAATATTGCATTCTTATTCGCCGCAGAATACTTTCAAACTTGAACTTGATTCAAAGTTCTCAAAAATCAAGCCGAGAATAAACTTGCAAATGCGGCGACAACCAACTGGATCTGAGAACATATTACAAATAAAATCTTGAAAGTAAACGGGTGGAGTGGTCAGAAGTGATAGCAAACGATAATTTTATTGGAAAATTTCGAAATCGTATGCTTCAATTGAGCTGCATAAATAAAAAATCTCTGCTAATAGTGTGTAAAAACGAAACGAAATTGCCGCATTGGTGTGACTCTGCATCCACATTTTTGTTCTGAACTTTGTATGACCACATGAGCGTACATAAATGTTTTAGAAATTCAGTCTATTTTTAAAATGTTCTTCTGTTTACGTTTTCTGAAACCTACTGTCAACATTTGTATTTGATGTGCTCCTGACATCTCCAAATTGCCCAAAACTGGGTAATTTCCCCTCTATGGGTACCCCTGATCTTTATCGTTGTGCTTACAGCACTATCCTATAATGTATGTTGAACAAACCCCTTTCCTTCCATCAATACCAATGATTCAGTCAATCATTGAAGCAGTTACTGCGTGTATCACAAAATCGCCCAATGATGAAGAAACGTTCAACGAAAATTCAGTTCGGTTAATGTTAATGTGCACAACAACGATCACCGCAGACCACTCGTTAACTACAAATCAGAGTTGGGTCGGGGCCACCGAACTGCGTTCCTCATACATTGCAAACTGAAAATGGTATCTGACACAGATTTCAATTCTCAGTGAGGCGGGTATGCTTATCTCTTACAGCCTTGCTTTTCATGACTCAATACGTTTGACAGTGGTCAATGCACCGAGCCATCCTTCTCTATCGCAGTTTTCATGTCTGTTGTATGCTCTCACTCACATCAGCAGTCAGTGACTGAGCGAATAGTCGGTGGCAAGAGAGGTAATCACCATAAAATAGCTCCTGCAATGAAGAGAAACCGACATTTATCCATTGCGAACATCAAGTTTGCAAACGCCATGTGCTGCCTTCCTGTCAGCCAGCGCAATTCGGACGCACGAGTCCGACTTCGTCTGAAGCAGTTGCCGTTTTGCGTTTGTTTTTAGTGTCATGTGGTCAGTATGTATTGACGTTTAAGGAAAATTGTGAGAAATGAGCGATATCGGCCTGATACAATCGTAATATTCATTAAAATACATCTATTTCTTATACCTTCAGTCAAAATGTTTCGAGTAGTTGAAAATAGCGTGGAATCCATCGCAATACGAATGGAATGCGGCTTCAATGGCAGTCAAGGCGGTTACTTATGAGCTAATCTGTTGAGTTTATCAGATAGCTCCTTCACTCCCATTCAGCTGGATAGTTGTTTTTAGACACGCACCTGCGCTATCGTTTGAGAGGACATTGAACAGTATGGATGTTCGCCTTCTTTTCGTTGTATCATCTCTTAGAAACGTCATTTCGTCGGTTTTATCTTCGTATACCTTATGAGCCTGTGTTTTTGAAATCAGAATCAAATAGAATGTCTTATTCTTTAGATAGGTAAGAAATAGATTTAGAGCGCACCGAGCTGCATTAAGATGCCATTTTATTGATCCATTATACCTTTTCCTTTCATTGCGTTGGTCTTCGATTGATTGATGTGTCGCGAGCAGTTATATACCTTTCAGCTGATGAATTGCTTTAGAAATATTACAGGCTAATTGTATCGTCGAAAAAATGACCACTGAAAAGTCACAGGCTAAAATTCGTCTGCAGTCGTCAGACAATGAGGTATTTGAAGTTGAACGTGATGTTATTAAACTCTCAACTACTATCAATACAATGCTTCAAGGTTATTATTTTTTTAAAGTGACTCTACTCCTTTAAATTACAGGTTTGATGAAGACAAACTGGTTCATGATATTTTAATTTGCAGTTTTCTAACTTTCACCCTTCGTTGTTGATTATATCCTTGAAAAAGTTCGTGTTTTGTAGATTTTTGCTACATTCTTACAATATCTCAACTAGGAATTTCCCAAGGTAGACATTACTGTTACTTTTGCCGTAGTATCTATCATATGATATATCATTGAACCTCAGTATCCTAGAATAATATGACTGTTCATGGAAACGAAGGATGACATAATTTTATTTAGATCTTGGTATGGACGGTAATGAGGCAGGAGATACCGAAATGGGTGATCCGATTCCCCTGCAGAATGTTAATGCTGCCATTCTTAGAAAGGTCATCTTTTCGTTTCATTTCAAATTAGAAGCATATATCTGTGCCCTCCTCTATTTCTGTCATATTTTTGAGGGTATTAATAAATGTTATAATTTTCAATAAGTAGTCATTTGTATGAAATGAAATAATTAAGGTGATACAATGGTGCCAATATCACAAAGATGATCCTGCACCACCCGAAGACAGTGATAATAAAGAGAAAAGGACCGACGATATTCCGTCATGGGATGTGGAATTCTTGAAAGTTGATCAAGGCACACTGTTCGAATTGATTCTTGTAAGGAAGTATTCTTCATATTATTAGGATTATTTTGCATATTTCCTGTGAGTATATTCCATCTTTATCGAATGTTACGTTACCACTTTGTTTTGGTTCCTGTTCAATTCAATAATGTATTTGTATTCATTAGTCGATTTCAGGCAGCGAATTATTTGGACATTAAAGGTTTGTTGGATGTAACATGCAAAACGGTTGCAAATATGATCAAAGGAAAATCACCGGAAGAGATCCGTCGAACGTTCAACATCAAAAATGACTTCACTCCCGAGGAAGAGGAACAGGTGAATGTTTATTTTGAGTTTTGATCTGATGGAGGGTGCAGTCGTTGATTTTATATCCTGAACTGACATGAAATGATCTGTGAAAAATTATCGATATTGCTAGATGCGCATCTTCATTGAGGAATGTTCTATGTAATGCTGAGTTTATTGCCGTATTTATATTTCCTCGTCAGAGAGTCGAGCCAAGTTGTGTACCGTTCCAAAATAAATTCATTCAAATAATTACTAAATGACTACGTTTACAGATCCGTAAGGAGAATGCGTGGTGTGAGGATTAAACAGTCAGCTGAGACGATTTGATGATTATACGATAATGAAATACATATTTTGCTTGATAAATATTAAAATTTCTCAGTGAATCGCTGTCTCTCTCCCTCTCTCTTATAATTTATGTAAATTTCTTGATGCCTCTTGAATTTATGATTAGTACGACAGTGGTTCCATGGAAATGGAAGAATGTGATGCTTGTTATGTAATTTCGAAAATTCGTCTCTGAAGGGCTGTATTCAAACTCGTTCGGCCGATATTCAAAATTATTCATTTTATGTTGATCATTTGAAAATTTTGGCGTATTTAGTTTGCAATTTGAATCGAATAAAGTAAATGTGTATTCAAAAGTACATCCACATCCGTAGAAGTTGGAATGGATATTTAAAATTTAACTGCTCGTCCAAGTCTATCCTTCACCCAGTTTATGTGCTTCTCGATGGATTTTAAGCTTCTCGTTTGGTGATGTCATTCATTCATGTATATCTGACAATTCAATGCACTGAAATTAAATCCGTCTTCATTTTTTCCTTTCTACATCAATTAGTAATCTCGGAACGTCGTGGTACAGGACTGAGTGAATGCTATTGCTGTATGCTTTATATTGTTTATTTATTTCCGCTTGTCTATCCATCTTGTAATCAAATTCAATTAGTTACGCTTTATTTTTGCTTTCGCAATCGGAAGCTGACTCGAAATATTTCTTTCTGTGTTTGATTTGATTCGTTTATTTGTTTACCTCTGTTCTGATTTGACTGCATTCGGTCCAATTCATCGAACATCATCTCAGCGTTTTGCTCCAGTAACACATCATCAAATGAAGTTTGTGGTTGATGGTGCTGTTGATAGAATAGATTTGCGAACCGAATAGCACATTAGCTTTCATCGAGTCATAATTCACCAAATAAGTTGTTTAATTGACTGTGCTTTAAACAATGCTGATTGGCGAGGAAGATGTTGATGTTCAACTACTTATTGATGATGACATGCTTGTAACTTATATGTTGAAGATTCGTTGTGAAAGAGGCCGACCGCAGACAACTTCTAAGTCTGATGTAGTTGTATGTTACGATCTTGTGGATTGAGACCAATAGAACCGGATACAGTTTTCATTGGTTCTTTATCCTGTTTATCGCTCCGATCATTTGAATGCTCTGCTCGTGTTTTCATGAGATTTTCAGCAAATTGGTCGCAGTTTGTTCTTTCCGTGTGCAAAAATTTCATTCATCCAAAAGCGTTCACTATTTTCACATATGCTAACCGTAAACAAGCATAAATTTGTATAAAAATGACTTCGTATGTCAGTTACGATTGAGTTTTTGAGTGTATCACAGTGCTTTCTAGTAACCGTACTGTTATATCACAATCCTAGTAACGGTCGTGGTTAGCACAGTTATTCGATGCCCGTGGATTTCCTGGAACCGAAGTATGTTTGAAATGATAACATCTTAGAGCAGTGATCACTACTCTCGGATGCTCCATTACCCCCTTCGATGGTCTAGCAGGCCACCGTTATCCCTCCTTCTCTGTTCTCGCCGCAGTAATTTATTATTTCTACGCATAACGTCAGAATTAATTTCCCTAATTTCCAGATTCCCTCCGTTACCCCCTCCCCTAGCAACACAAAGTTATTCAAAAATGGGTGAATTCCACTCTGTGGAGGCTCCTATGTTAGACGTTTATGTAACGCATTCGATGATGAAATCGAACCTCTTCAGATTTTCTGTGTGTGTATTTGGAATGTGATAAGGAAGGGTTGTTGATTGAAAGTATTTGGATTGTGAAGAAATGCTTCGAAATTGAGGTGTTGTCTTCGTTAATCGAGATCACATCCTGCCATATCACGATGTCTCATTCATACTGACTTGGACGTCGCACGGACTCATTCTCATTCAAAAGCTCAGTTTTTTAAAATATGACACTTCCATTTCAGTGAATATTTACGTGGATGTAATAAACTGATGTGAGTTGGACTCCATACTATTATATTATAAAGCTCCAGAAGAGGCGTTGTTGCAATGTTTCGGGTCCCGTTACAGATGTTCGCACTTACCGTATTCCTCGAAAATTTTCATTCAGCAGTCACTCATCAGCTATTTGGATCGTTTTTGTTTCTGATTTATGGAAATTTTTTAAACTTTTTCATGGCTTTAATTCTCATTGTGGCTTGAACAGCTCATGAGATCATCCATGGTTACGTCAAGAATTTTGTTCGCGGTAATTTTGTATTTTAGGTTGATAAAATCGAAACGTCGTTTCGTTCACATTCGCAGTTGAATATGTTACTTAGTTAGACCACAGCAGGAAATGTTCGCACGAACGGAATGCCGCTGTAATTTTACCAACCTGAAATACAACGTTAATTTATTCGCTCGAAATCCAACCGAAAAACAGATTGGTGTGTCGCATTTCTGATGCGTTTTCATGGATTTGAGTATGAATCTGTTTTCATTGATTTGTTCGATGGGTTCCTTTCGTCAAAAGTAATCGAAAAACGCCAATGTTTGGCTGCTTAAATTTGCTATGAAAGTTCCGGTGCCGAGTTTGTTAGTTTTTAAGATTTGTGGTGTTCGGAACGAGGAGGTCGTAGGTTGATATATAACTGAATTAAAAACATGTTTTTAAATGGTTTGGTGTTTGGTCATTTAATTTTGATGAATTCGTTGCTTGTTTTTTTTTGCATGAGTAACTGTCTATTGGTTGAGTAGCAGAGGAATTCGTCTTTCAAGAGGATGCAGGCGGGTTTAATATTATGAAATGTAATTCATAAAATTTCTGAGTTTCTATACTCATGGGCTAAAGAGTCGGCAGCATCTGTTCAGGCAGTATAAGTTGAGTACATGTTCTCACTTTGAATGCTACTCAGTTTGTGTTAACTATTCGTTGATTATTTTTCGAGTAAGTGACTGATTCTGCGGTGATCGTTTATATCACTTTGTTCGGTTTTCAAAATACATGCTTAAGGGTTGTTATTTGTTAAATTGTGAACAAAAATGTCAAAGAGAGGACGTGGAGGAGCATCTGGAGCGAAATTTCGCATATCTTTGGGTTTGCCGGTTGGTGCGGTGATGAACTGTGCTGATAATACCGGTGCGAAGAATCTATTCGTTATTGCCGTATATGGTATTAAAGGACGTTTGAACCGATTGCCAAGTGCTGGTGTTGGTGATATGTTCGTTGCGTCAGTCAAAAAAGGAAAACCTGAACTCCGCAAGAAGGGTTCGTTACTTTTGGTTTTTTTATTTTGATCCT
The DNA here is from genome assembly GCA_035041965.1 of Anisakis pegreffii. Classification (NCBI taxonomy): domain Eukaryota; kingdom Metazoa; phylum Nematoda; class Chromadorea; order Rhabditida; family Anisakidae; genus Anisakis; species Anisakis pegreffii. Next base: position 45,810 of record JAPYMA010000585.1, on the reverse strand, counting down.
ATTTTAATCAGAATTTTCAGCACCAAGAAAACATCTCATTCTGAAAATACGATGTTGAATTCGTTGTTTCGTAAACATTAAAATGGGTCGGGCGTTACTGAAGTCTTTCATTCATACATCTATGACTTCAGTAACGCCCGACCCATTCTAATGTTTTGCAATAAGACTACCGGCTTATGTCACAGATATTTCTCATGATACGAGATTCCAATAGTTGAAATATTTCTCTTCCCTGGCTGCTCACCAGAATCTTAGAAATTGGGCTAATTTTTAAACTCGTTGGTCGACCATATCTTGCGTTCCAGTGAAGAATGCAAGATGGTAACTCTTTTATAGTTATCATTTTTCAGGACTATTTCATTGATCGCGGTTTATTATTTTGTTCAGCAGTTTTGCGTCAGATAATTTCAGTCTTTTCATGCCCGAACGATGTCCCTTAGACCAGTTAATATCGTTACCATAGTAGTGTTTTTTCGCGTGATGATCTTAATGTGCAATTAGCAGTTTTCAGTATTGCAAGCTGTGGTCGTAAGGCAACGAAAACAGTATCGTCGAAAGGATGGCACATTCATATATTTCGAGGACAACGCAGGTGTGATAGTGAATAATAAAGGTGAAATGAAAGGTTCAGCTATTACCGGTCCCGTCGCAAAAGAATGTGCTGACCTTTGGCCAAGAATTGCTTCAAATGCTGGTTCAATCGCGTAGAAATGCTGATGAACTGTGTGGAAAAAAATGTTTATTTGTTGTTGTTTTCATTGTTTTGTTATAAAGTCATACGATAATATAAACATTTGCTGAATAAGATCGTTGAACTGAACATCCATCGTGTTTGTTGTTCATATGCATTTTAAAAGCTTTTAAACGATGAATGTCGATCAGATGATCACTTTTAGAGGACGCGAAATACTTTCTTTATTGGACTTATGTTAAGAAGACTTTACTGTTGAGATGCATCGTGAATATATCAAAAAATGCGCCAATGTTTATTCTTTAGCAGAATAAAATTTTATGAACGTATCGCTCTTACAAATATCTTTTCTTACCTTTCGTATGGCTAGCATTGATCTACATTAGTAGGAACCACTGTGATTACATCTTCAGAAATTTATTTGTTTATTCTCGTTTATCTTGATATTCTTTTTAATTCACGGTGTACGTAAATGCAGAGTGATGTGCTTTCCACTAAGAAACGTCTTTTTTTTTTGTAGTGAAGTGAAGAATATTCTTTGTAAACCTGAATGAAAGACGGAAACTGATCAGCTAGAGAGCACATTATCTTGCTTCAACTGACAACAAAATTGTGAGAAAACGTTGAAGTGAGGTATTGATTGGGTCACGGAGTGCAATGTAAACTGAGAGACTGAATATCTCAACGAAGGGTTTGTTGTTTGAGTTGGGATTGCTACCATAAGTAAGAAGTCATAACATGGAAATGAACTGCATGATAATTACATCACGTAAAACTTACTCATTGTCAATAGACTGACTGAATAGGGCGGTTGGCATGGTTTAATATGGAACTGTGCCCGAGATCGAAAAAGGGTGATTGGTTGGTTGTCATCGGAGACCGATTTCGGTGGCTCCTATGGGTGTTCCATCGACGTTCACAAAAAAATCTGTTGCCCACCAGCCCTGGTATAGCATCAATAATTACTCTGCTGAAATCAGTGTCATCAGACATCGTGACCGGTTAATCTGCCTAGAGACGTTTAGCCTAACGGCTTATGGTTTTTCAATGGGTATTTCGCCTAATAGGCAAACTATTCCTCAGGTAAACTGTCCGTTAGGAAAACTGCCCGTTAGACAATGTTTCTTTAGGCAAACTGTCATTAGGCTAAGTGTCTTTAGGCAAATTGACCGGGTATCATCAGACACACCCCTACATATGCGAGGAGTATGTAAGATGATGACATCCCTGCATGGCACGGATGTTATAGCCGCAAATATTTGCATCATGGATGGATACTTGAAGACGATTGAAGTTTTGAAGATGAACTTTTGGAATGATGATACTAAGGATACATGAGGAAATCGAGATCAGAAATGATTTGGGCTACTTCGCAATAGTTTTTATCTAACTGTCTTTCAATCCCGCATTTGAAAAGCTTTTATAAACGGAGGAACGGCGACGGTGGTGACGAAGAAACGACGACATCGCGGACTTTTTGTTCATTGCTTTCAAAATGAAATCCGACGTCGAGGTATTGTATATTTTTCATCCGATTCATTACCGCTCGAGTGCTGATCGACAAATATTCATTAGTGAATATAAACGAATTGGGTATGATTGATATATAATTAAGGATGAACAAAACAATATAATTATATGAAAGTATATGAAATGCCGTTTTATCAAAGTTCGGGGTTATGCACAGTATGACTCCCGGAATCGACATTAAAAGTTGGGATCACACGTAAACACTACTTTGGATAGGAACTCAACAAACAAGTGCATATAGTCCAAATAGTTGAATTCAGGTTCCTCAACAACGATCTCGAGATGCATAAGTTCCACCGGTAATAGGACAGTTCGTAGATGGGAAATAATCTCATATAATTGGCATCCTCAATGTGGTCATCAGCCTATCATTGAATTGAAATCAAATTCCTCACACAAGTTTACTCATTGTCAGCTTAATCAGTGAACTTCTGCCCCAGAATAACAGAAGCAGCACTACTCCCACAACCTTAACGGAAATTATTATTGGATCACTTTATTCATTCCATCCATCACACAATTTCATTTGCACCCATAAAACAACACGGATTATCGCAGATTGAAATTAAACAAAACAATCAAACTAACACAGCAGTTATGTAACAAATATTATGCAAGAATCACATTTCTTCTCGTAATCGTCTTTTTAATGTATCAAATTGAAAACATTTGAAATGATAAAAATGATCATATAGTTGCCTTGAAACGATCAGATTATTGTACGCTTGTTATAGATAGACAATTAAAATAATGAACAAGAACCGATGCGAGAACAATTTTTAGATATTACAATAAGCGAGCTGCATATAACTGCAACCAACGTCTAGTCGATGTATCATAAACTCTAACAAATATACATTTCCAGCAGGATAAAATAAAAACAGATGCAATTCCTGAACACATTTCTCCACAATTTTCAACGCTTGACAGTAACTTGCAAAACGAACTACTCAGAAACGCCAACTTTGACTAAAATAATGTAATAAAGTTAGTTGAACTTCCGCTGACAAACCTTCAGATATTGACTTAATTGTTTCATAAAAACATCAAAAATAGCTATGCAACGATGTTTGAGATTCCATTGAAATCAATCCATCTCATCAAGCAAATTAACACATTGAAAACAATACCAAAAACTGGATTATCACCAAACAATAACAGAAATTAACTGGATAACACAATGGATGTTCAAAATACATCCAGTTTTGATTAAAATTTTGTCATGATCACTTCTCCTTCTGGCGGATCGGCTCACATTTGCTCAGTGGATATTGCTCTGCATGTTCCTGCAGATGCTCATCAAATTGTCGCTGTTGTTCAGCTATGCTCGGTGTTTTCTCCTGTAAACAATTAACTTTACACTGAACTGATGATTTTGAAATAATCGCCATCTTATCATTCCCACACAGATGGATTTCATCAAGTGAGAATCTGCGAAAAATAGAAACGGCGATCGAATAAATACTCAGTCAAGCTAAAAAAACTTCGTTGACGATATTCTTGACGTGATACAATCAGAGATATCAAATGAGTGTACACTTAAAATATGACTGATCAACAAAAGATGTTTCAGTGTTATTTTGATCATCACTCAGCCTGACAATAAAGTGATGATCAATCTAGCATCAGTTAGATGAAATCACACGTAATCTGAAACGATAAGAATTGGTGTTGTAATCCGAATAACTACTGAAAAATGATAACCTTATAAACGTCTTCGAACAGTTCGTGAGGATGCATTAATGGTATTTTTTCAGCAGCACTGAATGCCTTCATGACCTCTCTTCTTACCTTCAAATATTTTTTAATTAAGACGATTATACGGCTGAATTTTTATCAAATGGGTCTGGTTTCGCCTGGCTCACCGTTCCCTGGTTCCAAATTATCTGTTGAAGCAGGATTCAGAGTTGCTCATGTAAGTAATTTCAAATTATAAAAAATCTAAAGTTCAAACCTGTTTTTTCCATTTGTCGTCATCGTTCGGTGTACACCATCCTTTATCAACCAAATAGGTATGGAATCTAGCGATTGGATTTTCCCTGTCGACCCAAGCTTTCACCTCATCTGCTGATCTGTGAAACAACTCTGTGCAACGATTCATTACTGATAAACATGCAAATAGCAAAATACTTTTCTGACCGATTAAACAAAACAAAGAGCTAACGATGGAAAACATACCGATATGAAGTGGAGTCGTCCGAAGTTGAATGATGTCCAACTCGATATGTCATTGCCTCCACTAAAACTGGCTTATTCTCCAATGCTAATTCTCGAGCCTTTTTCGTCGCATTGAATACGGCAAAGAAGTCATTACCATCAACACTGAACTTTTATTTTTTACATTCAAATTCAACACAATTAATGACAGACAGCTCAACGATGATTTTGAGGAGTGCGTGAAATGCGACACTCTCTTATACGATCGGTCACAAGCACACAGTGGACATTCTCCGTTCACTGACAATAAGTGAATGCAACACAACGAACTTACCGTATCGTATCTATACCGTATCCCAGTCCCCTTACCGAGATACCATCACCACCGTATTGCTCATTTGTGGGTGTGCTGATCGCCCAACCATTATTGCGACAAAAGAATATTATTGGGCATCTCTTCAATGCAATATAAAATTATTATTCTCCCCAGTATAAATATTGCTTCAGTTGGACGATCTTCTGAAGTTTATCGGTCAACTATGATTCTGAATTTGATTGCTCCTCTCCAATACTACCGTCAATCGAAAACAATCAGATTAACTGTGTGCAAATTCAATCAATTACATTACTGTTTACTGTTAGGCGCAAGCAACTTCAAAGAAAGGAATCTGAACAGGCGGTTCAAGCACTTACCAAAGTACTAGCAAAATTGAACGCGGCATGACAGTCGCCCTCAGATGCTGCACCTTCACCAAAATATACAACAACAACTCGTCCATTTTCAGCTCTTAATTTCAACTGTATTTGTTTGACAGTAAAATATACAACGAAGTAATTTTTTTTGAACCTTTACAGGTTCTCGCAAAAGTTCCTCATAGTATTTCTCCAAGACTTCACAACAATTATGAGAAGTGATGCGATGAACATCTGAAATACCGTTTGTATGCGTACGCGGAGCCAACAGCTTGCGATATTTGCGTGCCGAGTGGTGATGAAATTGAGACGAAATGATGCTCTAATGAACCGTAATGAACGGGCATTTGCTTTCCTTTCTCTGCAAAAGGAAATACTTTCCGGTTGGTGTATCTTCTTTTTGCTTTTTGTTTCTTTTTGAATACCCTTGAATGAAAATGTTCTTTTTGTTCGGTGTGGCAATGTACTTGTTCTGTTGAACAATATTTAAAAATAAATCATTTCACGGTGACACTTTCTCTCCATCAAATGAAATTTGCGCAATGTGCAAGTCAATAAAAATTCACTGATGACAATTAAAGGGAGCATTCATAAGATGTTATTCTAGTAGTAGGAGAATATGTTATATTCCAGTTGTATAAAATTTCTTTCTCTGTAACTGAGTAAAACAGAGTGATAATTTCGTAATCAGAACATATCACAGAGTCTTAAAACAAACAACTACCAACCAAGATCTCTCGCGTTCCCATAACACTGATCCATACAACTATCCACTGTAAAGCCTCGCCATAGTAAAACACCCGCTTCTCGGTATTGTGCATACACTAAATCGTCATCTTGTAGTGCTGCAGCTGAGCCGAAATGAGTGGCCTAGAAAGAGGAGATTCAGTGAAACAAGCAGTAGTGATTCGCTAATGAACATACGAATCAAACAAAAAATTAGCAACGATTGATTTCAGAAGCGATCGAGGAAACACTATTATGTCAGATGAGCAAGATATCACTAACATATTCATAAAGGGAATGCTCTTATGCCTAATAAATCAACTCAAATGACAGTGAAGATTTCCAAAGGATTCAAGTGAAGCAATAAAATTTCGAACAAACGCGATAAAATTCAAACTGCTAACTTCTTCACCGGAATTTGTCATATAAAATGAAATACGTCCTTGTCGTTGCGAATCGTACAAAATCTTGTCCATCGACTCCAACAATAACATCTTTTTGTACACTTTTATCGCGTATTCCTTAATGAAATCACTTCAGAAGTCACCAAAAAACAACTAATAATATCAATTTTTCTTTCCTGAAGAACTTTCAAAAAGTTTCACAACTGCGACAAATCTTCGAAAGCAACTACCTTATCTAGATTCGGGTCCTGAGCCGAATCGATGAATTTACCCGTAGAGTCTGTCACTCGATAGATGGGAATCGTTGGCATTTGTTGGGGATCAATAAAACTCATCGTTTCGGTGAACTGCGCCTAAAGCATATAAGTTTTTGTACATTCAAGAGAATCAACTTGCCATAGAATTAATAATTAATCGTAAAAAAAGATACTGTAGTTTCCGTGGCCATTGAGTTCAAATTGATAATGAACTAAAGAAGCGGGCGATTTTAATCGAACAATTTGTTCGAGAAGTGAATTACCGAGTTATTTTACGAGCATTCATCAAAAGTTAAGTCATAAACAAACACCTTTCTGTGATGGAAATATTTTTCGGTGAATTCATGAACACGAAATGAATCTGATTCAACGGTTGTCAAAAACGCCTTCGTTATTTGGAATGGCAGAGCGATTCGTTTTGATAAACATGACAACATCTTTGATGAGTGATTTGAAGATGTCACTGAATTGGAAACGTTTTTGAATGAATAATTCAATGTTTACCATTAGAAGTACATTAATACACTAAATTTCATAAGCGTTAAATTGCATCATCACAATAAATCAAAACAAACGTACTTCTCTGTTGTCGTGCTCAGAACAGCTAATATTCAAAACAATCTCATAAAATATTCTGACCGATGAGTTGAGTGAAACGTCAACATTATAACGCTGATGAATTACCCTCAGTTCTCATGCAAACTATTGATGGCATTTGACAAAACTTCAGTTCAGTCCGAATGCGACAGAATCAATTTTTCAATATTCTCATACTCGGAATTCTGATCGAATTCACATTTGAGATCCCAACATTCGGAATTGTGGACGAATTTTGGAATTTTTCGGTCAGAATCCGATCAAATCAACTTTTCAACATTCGCAATTCCGACCAAACTTCAGAAATGTTCTGTCAAAATCGGAATTTTGATGTGGTAATAACAATGAACAAACAACAATCTTGATGAATAAAACTTTAAAGAACATTTGCTCCGAGGATACGGTGATGAATTAGCACTTCGTAAGATACGAATTCAGTTGTGATAAAATCATTAATATTGAGAAATGTGGATGGATAATAGATTTGAAATGAGCACGTCAAAAGTGATCTTTGGCTCGTCACAAGACTCCGAATGAAGTTCACAGTCTCTGTTTGTGAGCATTACATGCTACTTGAATGCAGCAGCACAGAAACTGTAAAAAGAAAGAGCAAAAAAAGTAATGATTAAATGAGGGCTGTTCCATAAAGAACACTGAGAATGTAAACAAACGAATCACTTCATTATCTCTGCTTAAGAAGAAAGTTAATGTTCGGAATGAATGCAAAGATCGTATGATGTGTGTTCATTTTGTGTAAAGACGAGTCATAATGCATTAACAGGTTTTTAACATAATCTGAATACAGAATTACTAATGTACGTTGCTATTGTAAACGTTCATTGCGTGCCGTAAATTCAGTGAGCATAATAATTCTCTAAAGAAGTTCTCAAAACTGAATCAATCATTACATCCTGCGGGTTATGTCTGAGATAGATGGAGAGCATCCTTGAAAAGGCCAACTGCCTTTGGGAGTAATAAAAAGCATCTTGGTAAGATTAATTTTATGAGCAGTAGGAAGTTAATCTAGCACTTTTCGAAGTTTTATCGAATTTTACACACCAAATCACGATCACATGTATCATCAGGGTGAGTGGCATAGCCAGGATTTTTTCCACACGAGGGGGGAAGGGTGGGGAGGATAGAAGAGAGCACAAAATAGTGCGATTTCCAATGACTGCCCCTGATAATTGGTGATGAATGTATTTGATTTACCACTACAGAACTAAGAAAGAGATAGATCGATAAAAGTGAGTGTTGCGTAGGGAATGCAAGATCAAATCGAGTAGTCTTGATCAAGTTCAATTGATTCAATCAATAATTGTAGCGGTTGTTTGATCCATTGAGTGCTTCGTGAAACGTTGATGTAAGTTTATCCGAACTCATTGGATACTATCGTATTGTATTATGTTGTTTAGTTCTTGACAGCGAAAAGTTACACATCTTTTGCAGTCGAAACTTTTTGCAGCACCACTGCAGTTGTACGGATAATGCAGCAATGTTTTTCGAATCTCACCGATTCCATTCCACGAAACAGTCTGTTTTTGAAGTGAGTTTGGAATTACTGCCACAGCTCATTCAAATGAACTGTCCAGCTGTAAAGTGAGCATTTTCGATACTGGTTCATATTCACTTTCATTCGTGATGGGAACAGTGCTAAAGTGGCCGTAACTGATCACGAAGAGATATCACACTGTAAAGAATCACTTAGCGCACTTTTCTCGTTCCAGAAACAACAATTTTGACCGCGGTAAATTCCGGTCAGCCGTTTATGTGGGATGAAGACCTCGTCAATTAACTTGAGAAGTGGCCGATCAGTTAACGTGTCTGATCGGTTAATTCTCACGGCGTGACAGTGATCCGCCTCAGTTCGATTCAAAAACAACTCGGCACATGGGTACCATATACCTTAGGCGAAAGCAGTAATCCATTCGATTCGTTGTTGAGGTGAATTTTCAATTATGTGATCGTATTATACCAAATATTAAATGGAAAAGTAAGATTGCAGAGATCGTTTTAGAAAATGTCTACTTTTGCTGGTTCATCGCATATCGCTTTCTTCTGACAGAACCACTAAAAGTGTCAAATGGATAACTTCATAACAAACATTTGACACTCTCAATCAAAATGCACAAATCACTAAACACCTTAACCAATCTCAATTACATATAACAAAACAAACATTGAAATGAATCGGTTAAACGTTAAGCGAAAATAATGCTGACAATGTTTGAAATTCTCCATATAACTGGACTTTTTTTGTTAACAAAATAAAATATCTTTTGAAATGAAGCCATTATGAGAGTGAATAAAATGCAACTGAAAACGGTCGGTAATAACAAATCTCAAGTCGTACAAAGCAGCCATTACATAGGAATGATGCAGCATTACAAGCTTGGTTGCTAAGGAAGAGAACAGAACGACCTGCATTCAACTTGATAAGAAAATGAATTCGAGAAGATCTCTCGAGGGAAATCATCGTGCTTGGATGATCGAAATGGATGACCGACGATGCTCATTATTGGTGCTTTAAATCTAATCTCCTCAGTTCATTCACCCAACACCCACCCATACGTACGATTCAGTATTCACTCAACACACGTCTCGTATTTTTTTCTTCACTCCACCATTTCTGCATCTAATTGAAACGCCTAAGAGGATATTAATTTTTGATTTTTAACTTCTTATAAATTGCAACTGCTACTTGAAAACAATCCTTTGCTGATATATTTATACAAAAGAACGTATCCAATCTAATTCCATACATTTATTATCTCGTGATATAGTACTCATTCCATTTCAACTTTAAAACATCAAACATTATCAACTACAAATGCAACAATGAAATGCTGCAAACGCAAAACATCACATCAATAATGCTGCACAACAAACAGTTAGTTAAACACTAGCGATTAACAGCTGCAATGAGTGAACTGAAAGTTATTACTAGGTCAATTTCAAATTTCCAAAGAACGATCAGAAAGAGACATAAACTTTGATGGTCGTTTCGGCTAATTTCTTAAAAATCAAAGCGACAGGGTTGGAGTTGGGGCTGACGAGAGCAGTTCTTTTGCGATAATGGATGACATCTCTTTTATAAAACGGTGGATTCTACCAAAATACGCGACCAACAATCATCGATAACCTTTGGCACGTTCCATTCAAATAAGCTGATTGTGTAAGTATGCAGCATTCAACAACAACAAACAAAATTATTGACGAACAGAAAGTCCGTAAAATAATGAAAATATAACAACGTAATGAAATGTTTCCTGAAGAACTGTTTGAATGATTATGAATATCAAAAATTTATGAAAGAGCACAAGAAATCAAAGACAAGTTGAAAATCTATGAATGATTGTATGCGCACAATCAAAATTACCGAAAATGAGCAACAAACGCATAAATGAGTTCACAATTGAAATACTGTGCAATTTCTTGAAAAAATTAGGATGAAGTTGATGGGTGCTTATCACCATCGTGAGCATCAGATGAAGAAGTGGAATCCTTGTAAATGATCACTTTTTTTGGAGTGGAATCCATAAAACTATGAATATCGAAGATGACCTCTATTACGATCAGCACGATTATCATCCATTCCAATAAGGACGCCTGCAATCGATACCATATTACAACTGCACTGCCGTACGCGACTAAGTAAAAAGTATAAATTCAATATGCAAGAGAATATGAAAATGCGTATATATAGAGAACGTTAAATTTTTGATTGTTTGATGCACAAATCCGACTGATTCAACGGCTTATATAACAGCGGAATTCCTTTCGTTCCGAAATTTCGGAAAGTGTCACCGATGAATCCTCTCGCTGACGCTTTTACACTTTTCCTCCCATATTTGCTGGACTACAACTGCGCGTCAGGAAAATTCTTGCATCCGCTAATTGACTGACAAATACTAAAAGCCAGTCTCGGACTTGGAGTGTACTTCGTACCATTTTGACAGCTCACTATCGTTTTCTCATACTATACTATTGATTATGGCTGCTACTACTCTGAGTGGACATGAAAGACTAATGCATTCATATTCAAAGACTAACATGTCGATGACTCAGCATACCATCGATTAACTTCACTAAATCTTCACAGTAATCCAATCGATTATTCAATAACCTGAAATACTTTTCTATTTGTCGACTAAATCACTTGAACATATAGTCACCAACAACAAGAATGGCTATCTCTATCATTTTTCCCAAAAAAAAACTCTAGTTATTACTAACGTTAATATGAATATGTTCCTGTCAACACTATTATTATTAATGCTTAAACTAATATTATCACTGTTCACGTTATTAGCGATATTACTGCTATTACTCTAGTCAACACTGTTCTTATCATCACCGTATTATTATCATTCAAAACGATGAAATGAAATAAACAAAAGTGGCTGACACAATCCTCCTGTGTACAGTAAAATGACGTAAAGCCATATCATAGAATTGTTCCAGTTCTTCATGTTCCCAATAAAAATCCGTATTTAGCAGATCACAGTTTAAATTTATCGAATGCCTTGAAAGTAAGCATCATTGATATTTTGAGCATTAAAAACATGTCCGTGAAATTTTCATCCGATCATCAGGAAAGTAAACTTTTCAAATTCATATCCAATGTCAAGCCCTCGCATAAACACAAAAAAATGTATCAGTGAAGGTATTAACAAACTGCTGAATAATGTTCAACCGAAGAATGATGCAGTTTGAACGCTGGCAATATCACTTCTCCTAACGAGAATCTAACTGTAAGTAAATATCCAAGTGAATGCCATCAGCTCACCTCAAAGCCGAAAACTGCCCAGTTTTTCTGAGAGCCTGTTTCCGATGCCATGGAATAATGCCTCGACTCAACGCTTTCGTTGTTTCGGCCAATGGTTCGGCTTGTTTGCTCAGTTGTGCTTCCCAGATTGCAACCTTTACTACAATATAACAGAGAAAAATCAAAGTATTGTTCACAACTCACAGTTATACGATTCGTTAATCTCAAACTGAATAGATAATGTAATCACTCGATGCAACTAATTCCCAGCTAGATAACACTCAGTGACCATCCATTTTTGTTACGTTAATTAAATGATCACTGAGAGGTGTAAGTGGGAATTTTTAAAGCCTCGACTGGAATATTCAAAATGAAATTTAGTGAACGGAGCGATGAAAATAATGAAGCCAATCGAACCAGAAGCGGCCATTCCGTGCGAGAACGAGAAACGTTCCAAAATCGAAAAGTTCGAATTGTGTCGCAGATCGTATTTAGCGACATTCAACAACAACTGATCATCGCTTATTTGAGATTTACCTCTGAAAAACCTTCAACTATCAACTCAAAACAGCACTGCGCAGCGCATTTCCCGTCGAAGTAACGAAAAATGATGATCAAGGAATGAATTAAATTGACACACTCGGCGGTTAGTTCAAATGGCATCCTATCAATTTCTTCTTGAACCGTTCTTGAATCATATTCACATTCCGAACAATTCTGAATATAACGCAACACCAACGCTCGCTGAAAATAAATTTTGCTGTCGTGAAATCAACACAAAATAAAATTAAATTCCCTCAAATTTTTCTCGCAAAGTTAAATGATCCGCAAACCTCAGCACTTTCCATTCCCCAAAACACAACAACTCCATCGGTAAAAACGAAGAATTCACGAACTGCATCCTTGTCGATCAGATATTCCTCTTTTGGTACGAAATGCAAGCCTTCATCAGATTCTGAAATTTTTCGTTGCACCAATTGACACAGAACGACCGAAGAAGACTTTCATTAAAAAACGTCGATAATCTTGAGCAGAATTAACTACACTTATTGCCATCAGTGAAACGTGTAATGTGGAATTTGTTGCCTAACCAATAAATTGAATGAATAATTGGATGACAAATGCGATATATCAATAAACAACGAACCCTCATCAACACAAGTCGCTTGATAAACTTGTAAGAGCTGTGCATTTTTGATAAGTGCTGACAAATCAAACGATTCTGCAACTGCGATTGCGACTATCTGCGGTCCTGACATCGGCTGTAATTCATTTCCAGCTATGATATTCAACAATTCTAACATCAACACGAAACACGTGTGAAACTCGAGATCGCCTTGAATGAAGTTACTTCTATCCGTTTAGAAGTTCAAAAGAAAAAGCAGTGCATGACCTACTTGATAGTTCACCAATTCAAGCTGATGGTATCGTGGGAACGTATGTACATAAGATCTTATGAATTTTCAAAATGAATCTGGTTGAGTTTAAAAAACTGAATTCGAAACTTGAATGTTAAGATGGGAAAAACTAACTTGATCATCGTATGCTGCTGTAAGCGGACGTCTTTTTCGCAATACTTTACGCGATATACGTTGACGATTTGGTTGTTTTTCTTGTGGTGCAGTTGCTTCGAGTGAAGACAGCGATACGCTTTTGTGAAAAGTTTTGATCTGTTGTACTGCTGCTATTAAAGGACGACAATTTTGTCTGCAAATTCGTTTCATCCGAATCCAATGAAGAAAAACATTTGACAGGGAATAGTTCAATCCAACAACAAAACACAAATGTGTTCACACTCTGATCGGTTAAATTGAAAAGAATTCATAAAACTGACCGAGAAATTGAATCAGTTCAAAAATATGCATTAGTAGTTACCGATAGCGGATCGATGATACAAGGCGATTATGCAAAGCTTGTTGTGAAAATTGTCGCATGTGCGATGCGAATAACGGTGCTTTTAATATTACACTTAACCACATTTTGTTTCAATTCGATCAATTATTTCATTTCATCTTCGTTCACAATATTGTATTCAATAAAATCCACCCACTCATCTGGAAATGAAGTCATGTCCAAATGCCACAGATTCACAATTAAGTAACTGAATTCCTTGTTTTTTACACACACTAATCTACTGGTTTTTTGAATTTTAATTCGTTCAGTTCATTTTCGGCGTGAGCCACAATTTTGACAAAATCTGTGACACTACCTCTAAGGGCTTACCATAGGATGAAAACAATATCAACTAAACATACATAAATAACAACTATAATAATAATGATGGTGATAACAACTACAATTACTAGTGAGCATCAATTTTCTGCCTAATAGTAAGTGGTTTTGTCGAACATCTGAAGCACAATGCCCGATGATATTAAAATGACTTAAAGGTAATGTCCATACGAGGGAATCGCTATTCACCGACAGATAATAAGACAAGTTCACATTGATATATTTGGTTTATTTATTCATAAACGTCAATTATTTATAGGCAGTCACATCAGTTAATCTTTGATAACAACAAAAAACTCATTTTGAATTAACAAATACAATCGAACAGTGCATATCGTCAACCATCACAATATCTGAGTATTATAATTCGCAAAACATGCAAATTCATTCGCAAGATTGTTCTGATGTGTAGGTTTGAACGTACACTGATGTGCTGAGAAGATCCTTTCGACCTGAGATTTAATTTGCATTAGTTGAATCGAGTTGCTCTTCAGCGAAACGTGACTTTGAACTATGCAAATTGCAACACAAAACTTCAGGCGAAGGAACAATGCAGAAATTAGAATAACAAAACATCGATCAGCCAAAATTGAATATTACAAATATTGGCTAACCATTTCTTGCATGATTGCACCCGTACAAATGATTGTTTTTGTATTTGCTTGACCTTTTGACAGTAAGCGAACGGTTTGTGCTATCTTTACCAGGCATTCGTCAGCCAGGAACGGTGGGTCAGCAATTATCAAGTCATATCCACCTTTATGTTCGGGTGGTATTTCGAGCGGCTGGCGATAATCATACTTTATGAAGTTTTTCGCATATTTTGATGCAAAACGATCATCAAATTCGAAGAGTTTCACCGAAATACGTCCCGAAACGATCTTCTATAAAGCGATCACGTTTCAAGGATGTGCGCAATAAACGAAATGAGACAATGCTTATGCACGAATGAAAGTTCACAATGAGAAGACTCGTTGGTTGGTGATGTGAGCAAATAAATGAAAGATATCAATTGAATAATAGTTCTTCACAGTTAGCAAAATGCTAGAATAATCACTGAAAAGTAAAAAAAAAGTTTGGTGATGAATAAAGATTTGATAAATAATACTTCATTGATAATAAGATATTCCATGAGAGTTGGACACGAAATGCACGCTATACATCCACCTTCGCTCACGGCTGATATACACTCCTCAGCCAATTTTTGTGCTGTTTCTTTTGAATACCAGAATTGACTCAACTGAAATAAGCACTTGATCAGTAAATGATTCGACTTCGTTTTCATATGATCTTTCAGACTGTGACCCACCAGTTCAGAGCGTTTGAAGAGTGACACCTTATTGGAACAAATCAATGCAAAATCATTTAAATTCAACAAAACCAAACGCTACTGCAAAATGAAACGGAAAACGTACATCCTAAAGGGAATAAAATTGAAATAACCTGCCAATTTTCGTCGACAGTCCCTCCTTGGTGGTTTTCTTGTTCGGCATAGAACTCTGAAAGAGCGGCTAGAGTGTGAGCGGATAGTCGGGGTATGTCGTCTTCACCTTCATCATTCCGTCCCTCGCCACTACTCACCATATTCTCATTCAACAATTTCTCATCACTTTCCTTCTCAAATTATTTCATCAATTCCCTACAGGAAAGAAACAAATGAAAGTTTTGCAATTCCAGTCGATGAATGCAACTGACTATGTTTTGCATTATGGATTGATCTCGTTGAACTGCAAGTAATTAGTTGATCGAAACTACAAAGCTGAAATTCGAAAACAAAATAGTATTTATGCACTTACCTCAGACATTACTGATGGAACAAAAAGTGATGATTAGCACTGTAATAACGATGATGATGATAACGATTATCAGTACGAACGGTGATCTTGATCCGAAATAAACGTCGACTAACTAGAATCGAGTGCAGTGCAAATGCTTGGTGGTTGTTCGGCAAACAATTTGAAGAGTCTAAAGGAGAGCCAGTTCAATTCGTCAAACAATAAAAATCACTAACTTGAGAACACTTTTTACAATGATAGCCACGGCACGATTGATGCGCTTTAATTTTTTTGGTTAAAAATAACTGATCGGAGAATATAATACCGCCACAATTCCATAGAGTATGCATTTTGCATTCGCCAACGGAATTGCGACTCAAACATGGGAGAGATAAGGTCAGGCTCGGGTTTAGTCTTAGAAATAAGCAGATGGAAAACGTCCGAAAAGTGGAATCGTTGCTGAACCAATCAAATTCGATAACGCAATGTGTCGTGTCGCTCGATCACAACAGTACGTTAAAAACGAAAAGAAGTAAACGATCGTGACGCTTTCTGAGTTCAGTGAGCTTAGACCATGAACCGAATAAGTTGCACAGAACTGAATGTAAACAATACGAAAATGTTTGTAGATTTGTGCATTTCTCTTCGATACAATATTCGTCGGTAAACAACGTTTTGACCGATAATGAACACTTAAAACATATATTTACACATACAGAGTGAACCTCAAATGAAAAAGCTGAAATGTAGATGTTTCTAGTTATTCTACGTGAGTCGAGAGAAGAACACATCATCAGCTATCGAGACGAACCATTCTCTATCTAACCAAAGAAAAATCAAATTACGGCATTGTACAAAGACCCAGTAGGTGAAAGTAACTCAACAGAAAATTGTTTAATTTCTATACCACCCTCTACTAGTAAGGAATATTCGGTTTGATCAAAGAAGTTCAACAGAACTTTAAGTGACACACTGCCTAAAACAGCACGATGTGACCATTAATACAGCTGAAGCACGCACTGACCACGGTGATACAGGTAATTATCTGCAGTTCAGTGGACAACCACCTTCACAAATAATCATATGGTCATTTCAAAAACTGTCATCATGCATAGACTTGCTCTCTTCTGATTTAAACTCGATCAACTTCATCACACCCAATCCGTTTCATCTCCTAACTACCACTACTATTCACAATACTCAGTCACAGATAACCGATCTACGATGCATCCGAACTGCATCTTCCATAACCACGATACGAACTCACCCTCACACGTCAGTCTCTCATTCAGTGAATTTTTATTCAACGAAACTTATTCAAACGGATAACTTGTTCGCCCGTGATCAAACATCAAACTTTCTTCGTTAATGTGACTGACTTACAAAAATTAAAATTAATACGATGAGTCACGTTCGCTCAATTAATCATCCATAAATTCTTTGTTTTTATTCAGCTTATCTGACCGAATTGTATTTTAAAAAAATGAAATGATTGAAACAATGATAATTTACACTGAACACGACACACTCGGAAATATATCAAACGGAATTATCCGTTACGGTTACTCATTGACGAGTTAACATTGATCAACACGTTGGAGTGCAAATTGGAATATGTTTATTATCATACAGCCGTATGCTTTTTAGCATTTGTGATGACCGTTTATTGCGAATATATCCCAATTTGGAGAAAAACTGACAAGTTTCGATTGGGAATTTTTCAATATTAATTCATTTTGCTCATCTCAATGATTTGATCCCTTCAAGCAATACATCTATGTCATACTCTGATCGATTCTTTTCAGATATCGATCGCATTTCCGATTGACTCATTTGGTTAATAGTATTTTGAAATAGCGGTGGCTATAAACAAAATATCTGTACAAACTTGTCCCGAAATCTGCGAAATGTTTTTGATGGTAACAAAGAGAAATGCGTTCAAAATGAAGGAAACTCACATTGAGGATATGAGAAAGAAGGTAAAAATCTTCACAAAAATCTTCTCTCCAAATTTTTGAATTTAGAACCCTCTCCAAAGAATGGCTCAATATTTTGCATGCAATTATGAAACAAAATATCAGATCATCACAATTTCGAATCGCTGACAATCTGTCGAATTCAACGTGATGGCATTGGATCTGCTGGAGCATCATCACTCGAACAACGAGACTGGTCAGCCGAATGATATTTCGCCAACTGAAAATTTTGATCCATGAATATCTCCACTTCTCATTAAAAAAGCACACGGCTTAAAGTGTCACTTCACTGAGCATATTCATCAAATGAATTCGCAATCCATTTCATATAAATGTTTGATGCAGACGGCGTAAAACGGAATAATCAAATCAAAAAATGAACTGAAACAAGAAACGAACAATTTTGCAAACGTGTTCTTTAGCATGTGTATTCGTAGATGAATCACCAATAGTACCAACAGATTCAACTGTATATGGTGGACGTACCAAAACACGATCTAACACCAATATATTTTCGTCTTGCCACTTCACTTCATCCAATCTAAAACAATAATCATTTGTCTCACAAATTCATAACCAAAGTGATTCGAGCACTAACTGATCTAAATAACTGAAGCATTAATGGAAGAGATACGAACGTTTTTCTCAAGTGTAAGAATATACGTTGTCCTTCTAAAGAGACAGTTGTATGTAGAATCGAGGCCAATTTACGTGCTTCAGCTTTACGCATACGTTCCTGCACTTGTTGCTGTGTCGCAGATCCATTTGAATAAGGCACGTATTCCGGTGTCCTATCACGAACATAACAAACCTGTAAGTTTATACAACAACTACCTACGTGCATACATTCAACTCGCTAAAATGGTCTCGCTAAAAAAAATATGGTAAAAAAAGAGCAATCAAAGCAATCTCACTTTTCCCACCAGAGCTAAATTCACAAGTCGTAGCAAAGGTTTTGGTCCAGATGAGGTGTCTTCTGAAATTAAGATACGTTTGAAATAACTCAATTCGAACAAAATTTGCATGCCTCAGCAATATCCAAACAAAACTCTACAACTTATCTTTGCAATAAAAGAATCTAAGTGCACTTTTTTTCAATCCTTCGAATCTTCGGATCATTTTCCGTTCAACCGCATCTTTTGAAAAAAGGGGCGACTGAAAAAAGTTGCTGGGAACTATTTTATTTGACATCGATACAGATATATCATAACAGACTTACTGATAAGAAGTAATCGAGTGGGCTGATCGTAGCTGAGCACCTGACCTGTGATGCGAGTTGAGAGTGCGGTCTGACATTCAACGACACTACCGGCTGAGAATACAACATTCGCGTCATTTGTTACAGCTGTATCGGAATCGGTTCGTTGCACATTGTTAGTTTCAGCCATCGATCCTTGTTGACTGCTTGCATCTAACGCAGTCATTACATTCAGTTCAAATCGAGCACTTTCAACTTTCAACACTTTGCTTTGTGGTGGTGGGTGTGGTATATTTCTGAAATTAAATATTAATGTGACCCTATCTTGAACACGTTCAAATCAAAACCAAATCAAACGCATTTGGAGTACAATCACTTCACTTCCGGTTCGTCACAAAAACAAACCATAAAGTGACACGCAACTGAAAGCAACAGCACACAACTTTGATTCCTTTTTATAATCACACGCAAGCAAAACTTAAACATATGAACGAAACACAATGTCGGCATCCACAGTCAGTGTCTAGAGCTTATTCAGAAAGTAGCATTGGATGAAACGGATCGTATCGTTGCTTTCATAATGCAGTCAACCTCAAAGTTACATCCCACTTCATCCACCTACACTTCAGTTGCGTGAAACAATCACACATCCATACGTCTTAATGCAAATCTAATCTCAAATGGCCCAATGCCAAACCAATAAGAAACATGTTAGCATAATTAAAAAGTTGTGTTGTGATGTGTTACAACACGAGAATATTCTGATCGGAAGTGCGTTCCGAACATACATTCAAATGGTGAATTACGGTGGAAGGAAGTAGTTTTGGGAAAGATGAGGATGTTGAAAGTCGACGACAGTAATCATCGTTTTGCGGAGAGATGGAAAAGTGGTGCTCATGCTCAGGATCGTTTGGGAATTGCTTGCATGATAAATGCAAATATGGCTATGACTACCGCGTTCGATATTTTGGGGGAAGGCTCTCAAACGTTACGGAAAAGGCTTTCGACCACGCATCAAGGGAATATTCAGTCTTTAGAAAGCAACCCTCATGTTTGATTTCAGCACAAAATACCGATGTCTGAACTGATCTCATAATTCTAAATGTAAAAAGCCCAACTTACCGTGCACTAGAGATATTCGAAATTAAAACCGCGCGCAACGGGTTTTCAAATCCACAAAACCCACTAGATTTGGTAATGACATGAAAACACCACTTATTTGGTAGCATCCCATGATAACTTTGATTTTAGCTTGGTTGAAAAATTTCAAAACTGGTTTTGTTTGTAATCGCTGTATGTTGTGCACTTGTCAAAGCAACATCACACTTCCCATCACCCCAAATAATTTCCAATGGCAAATGAAAACACTCAACCACCATTATCTCTGGGAACTTGCATATGTGCGGCCACAACCACTGAAATATCCTCCTTCCTGTTAACTGCCCATTTAAGAACATCATGCCGCTGCTTGCACTATTGTGATGCGAATTGAGTACGAACAAGTAAAATCCAATAATTCCAGTCAAGGACATCAACTTTTACTGCTTAATTTCACACCGTTCTAGCCCTGGAGGGGTTGTATTATACAGTTCCGTCGATCTACTCACGAGAATAATTTAAGAGATGCTGAACAGCCTCTTCATCGTCAATACCACTGGGTAAGTTTCGAAATTCACTTGTATATTCATAATTTCCAAGGCGTTCGATAAATTTCTTCAGTATGATTATTGATATATATTACTTTATTTGTCATATCCACGTGGTAACATTATATATTTCATTATTTCAGCGATATTATTCTCGAAAAACATTGGAAGTCGGTTGTTCACCGGTCAATATGTGACTACTTTTTTGAAGCTCAAAAAAAGGTATTTCTTGTGTTATTATAACTACTGAATTCGACATACCTCTCAACTTTAATTTTACATCTGTTGAGCTAATTTTCATGGTTCGTTATTCCTGAAGCAGTAGTTTGTTCCACAAAAGAAAAGCCTTAAGAAGGAATCACCGTGGTAATCCTATAATCAAAACGGCCATTTAAATGGTGTTTGCGACCATCACTGCGACCAAAAGATTACCCTTGTGCTCAAACTGACTCCTTGCCTGTAACTCAGAAGCCAAATCTCAGCTGTAAGCAGTCATTTGAGCTGCTTTTCTATAGCCACCGTCGTCTGTTGCGTCGTTAACAAACAACAACGTGCTCATCTAAACTCATTGACAAAATAATGTCATTACAGGCGGCGTGCCCTGAAGATGTACCGCCGGTTATATCAACACCTCATCACTATCTCATCAGCGTTTACCACAATCAACTCTTTTTATTAGCTGTGACTACAACTGAAAGTAAGATTTGCGAATAATTTTGTTTGTGTTTATTTTATCGTTAATAACCTTAGAAGGAGAGAGTAAATGAAAACAAACATAGCATTATTTATGCTTTAATATTATGCTAGACGGAAGATGCAACTCGTTTTCTCATTCCGGATTATATTAAAGTATGCAATTTTTAGCCCCACCTTTAATGGTTATTGAATTCTTACACAGAGTTGTGGCTACATTCACTGAATATTTTGATGAATGCTCTGATTCTTCGATCAAGGAGAATTGTGTCATTGTTTTTGAGGTAAATCTTCTTTTTTTTTTGATATGCTATTGAAGAAATCATAAATTTACTCATCAATTAGAATCGTTCAACAACAGAAAATTCCAGTTATTCTGTTATTTATTTCAGCTATTGGATGAAATGCTAGATAATGGCTTCCCGTTAGCGACCGAACTGAATATTTTACAAGAATTAATCAAACCTCCAAATTTTCTTCGAACGATTACCAATCAGGCAATTTTTCAAACATTCCTTATTTATTGTTCATCATTCTTACTAGTGGCTATCGTAGCAGGTGAACGGAATACAAATCGCAACGTATCAGTTCAGCTCGAATTGTCGCAGTTTAGTCGTCATTTGCAGAAAACAACGATCCTCTCTATTGAAAAACTGTGATTGAAATACATTTCAGAGCTGTGCAAGTATTTAGATATGAAATGTTATGGGAGGAAAAACAGTTGAATTGTTAAATGTGCACACAATAATTGGTTAACGCTCAGGTGACTGGACGAACAAATTTGTCCGAAGTGCTCCCAACGGGTCAGCTCTCCAATATACCGTGGCGAAGAGCGGATGTGAAATATACGAACAACGAAGCGTATTTTGATGTTATTGAAGAAATCGATGCCATCATCGATAAACAAGGTGCTACGGTCTTCTCTGAAATTCAGGGTTATGTAAGTGTTACTGTGCTTTTTGCGTGCTCTCAGATTGCATTTTAGATATTGCATTAGTGAGTTAACATATCAAAAGGCATCACAACCTTTCTGTGGTCGTCTCATTTCGTTGAAGTTTTTGTTGTTATGGTGTGATGTCATTACTGAATTTGATGTTGTGTTTGTGAAACGCGGATATGTGTGGTAATGTAGTGGACGATTTAGATTGATTGCTGTTGTAAGTTATCCGGAATGCCTGACTTGACAATGACTTTGGTTAATCCTCGTCTGCTCGATGACGTCTCATTTCATCCTTGTGTAAGGTTCAAACGATGGGAAGTACGTTTTTGATGATTCATTCGTTTTTCGTTTCGAAATTGTATTCCTTCTTAATTCGTATTTTTAAATTAGTCTTGTTTCTAAGGGACCATATTGTTTAGATGGGGTACGCTTACTGTGTTTCATAATGCGGTTTCTGTGATTAATAATGTGATTTGGTACCGAATTAGATCGAATCAAAATTTCAGAACGAACGAGTGTTATCGTTTGTGCCTCCGGATGGAAATTTTCGTCTTCTCTCCTATCATATTGGCTCGCAAAAGTGCGTTTTCTAGATGGTCATTTTGATTTTGACAACGATCGATAATTTTGATTTATGTTCGCAAAGTACGCTTTTGCTTGATTGTTTGAAGCGGTGATTAGAATCTGATTGAAGGTATCCATCAAGAACGATGATAAATATTTTTCGGTATGAAAACTACGATTTGTATCTGAATCATACTGAAAACCGTCTTTAATTGTTCACTTTAGTGTCGTGATACCCACACCATTCGTTGAGTATTTATATAAAATATGAACTTTGCAACGATTTCAGCATGGTGGCCATACCAATCTATGTTCGTCATACAATAATAATGAAAGGTGGTATTTCTGGGAGAATCGATTTGACTGTGGGACCAAAGCAGAGTATGGGTAAAATTGTAGGTTTATTTTGTCTGATTTGGGTATTGACTCGTATTTTTATGTTATTGCACACTCACCCCCATCACAATTGCTTTGCAATGGCTAAGAGCGACTGTTGGAGATTACGAACTAACGCGTTTATTCCATAATTACCTTATATTTCTAAAAGCAAAGTAATGAAAGTATATTTGTCTCAGTGAAAATATTTTTTTTTGAAGTTCATTTCCATTTTGGGAGCACTGTCATGATATTTTTATTGTTAGATGACTGAAGTAAACAGAGAATTTGTGTTATTGTAATTGAATGTTTGAATGATTTACTCTCGGGTAGTTGTCGTTATCAGATGTGGAAGTGTTGCAGTTAGAGGAAGTGGTCGTTGAGATGACGATGCCGAAAGCCGTTCAGAATTGTAACTTACTCGCTAGTGCTGGCAAGTACTCATTCGATCCCACCACGAAACTTCTACAATGGAATGTCGGTAAAATTGAACTCGGCAAACCACCAACGCTCAAGGGAACGGTGAGCGTTTTTGTTCGCTCATTTCTGTGACACTTATTTTGGATTGATGCAATCCGATCGCAGAAATTATTTGCTGAATTTTATTGCGTGTCTTGCAGATATCTGTAAGTGGCACAACCACCGTTGAATCACCTCCAATAACGGTCAAGTTCAAAATAAATCAACTGGCCGTATCTGGTCTTAAAGTGAATCGATTGGATATGTATGGCGAGAAGTACAAACCTTTCAAAGGTGTCAAATATATCACAAAAGCTGGTAGATTCCAAGTAAGAACATGACGTGTGTTTGTATGATATTATCGCTTAATATTCGCTGCATTATTCTACATACCAACTTGCCATACCATACCGATGATGTTGTAATGTTATTCATTAATGCTGTACTCTGATATTTTATTTCGTTCATTCGTTTGTCTGATAATGTTGTGTTGTCATTCTTATGCACCATTTCCTCAGTCATCAAGAAGAAGAAGTCTCTGAAATTGATCTGGACAGTCGGTTCTTTTTTAATCGAGAAAGTCTCCGTCTGCAGCGTCATTTTGAAAGTGCGATTCCGTTTAGAGAGAAAAGCGTAAATGAAGGTGATCGACACCCGACATTTTTGTTTCCAATTTGGAAAGAATTCTTTTTAGCCATTTGATAATTGCAGCGAAATGTGCTGATATCGTGATTTTTAGCTTTTATTCCGCAGACAATCATTTTTTGAGTATTGTTGCCATCGAAGGAGACATAATCTAGTTCTGAATTCGAGCCGTTCTCAAGCATCGAACGTCAGCTATCAGCTCATGAAAGGGTGGACGGTCGTTTACGAAGAAATCGAAAGACAATATTCTCATTTTCATTACCTATTTGCATCGAAAAAAAATCTTAACTGATTGAATTTTAGATTACTTCAGTCTGTCCCAATTCAATTCTTTTAGTGTTGTGAATTTATGCCGGCCTGATTGCGGTCGTTCAAAACTTGTAAATTTGTGATTGCGAGTGTTGTTCGTCGCAACCGTCTCCCTGAATTCTGCTCATTTCGAAGCGAAGAGATTCATTGTGCACAGAATTACATTTGCTTAACTTTTTCATTTAAGCAACGTGAACAAAATGTGATAATTCAGTTAAATGAAGAATCCGATAAAAGATACGGTTCGTTTAGTGAACGACCAACTATTTAACTGACGACATCGGCAACAAGCCCAAAAACTTATTTGACTTGATATTCGTCAGTCTTCTGAGCTGTTACTTTTTGGTTACGCGTTATGATAACTGTGATAGTGGAGTGTATTGAGTGGGTTTCGGAGAGGTTCGATAAGGTTATCGATATGCGTAGTTTTGCGATTTAGAAAAAGAAATCGTTCTGATGTCACTCATGTTCCTTAAAGTCGTGTGCTGATTATGTGAAGTACCTGTGATCTCTTACATTTGATAGGTATTCAGACGGTTCGTTGAGAACTGAATGAAGTATGGTTGGTTGGTCAGTTGAAAGTGAGTTGTTGATTGCATTGGTTATCTTTGCCGATCATGATTAATTGAACGTTTGAAGTTTGTTGTCTTTTGATCACAGTTACCAGATAATGTTAATTACCGAAAACTACACAATTCATTGTGCAGCAATCGATTTCAAGCAATCCAAGATAGATGGTGATTCGTATTAATTTAGTTATGTATTTGAATTTATTTGCTCTTTATGTATTTGAATTTTTTTAAAAATTCTTTTCTTTATTTGTGTCGTTGTGATTTCAGTACGTTCATTCGTTGTTGAATTTCAGAGAGAAACCATCACTTCGATGGAGGTTTAATCTTTGGCACTTTGCTGTTTAGGGGCCACACCGCGCACAGACACGCAGCGGTGAAGCTGAGGCTGCTGCTCACGGTTAGGCTGGATTCATATCGAGGCCGCTGCTGAACCTCACGTAACATTGAGAGTGCTCTATTACAATTACTTTGGCGACGTGTCTGCGCGCCGTGTAGACCCTAATGAACAGAAGTGCTTAATTTTTGTTGTAAATATTATCACTTCGCTGTGGTTGTGCTAATTTATGAAGCTGTTATAAGTTAACTTTGTACTTTCAATTTGTGGTCTCAACCAAAAATAGCTGATAAAGAAATTCGATGAACGTAATTGCATCAAAAGAACGCTGTTTCATCCCATCACCCGATGATGGTGGTTTCGCTTTCTTCAAAATCCACATTCTTTGAACTGTGTTCGTGTGCTAGAATCTTTTTGATCAACAACGCATGATTATCGACGAGAGAACGTAACCATTAGTTCAAGTGATATTATTGAGTGAATAGTAGGTTATTTAGAGCATGTGACATGCAGTATTCTTAAGTGAAATATTTCCGTGATTGAACTAAACATTCATTGCATAAATTAATTTGAGAATAACAAAAGAATATAGATGAATTCTATTGGAATACATGCATTTAGAGATTAATTAAGGTGCATTTCACTGGTATGAGTACATTTCACAGATCGACATCAATCGGTGGATGTGTACGAGTGTAGTGAACAGAGCACTCGCTTGTATTGTCACCTTCCCTGCATCGACACGGCCATCCTTGAGTGAACGCCATCGAGAGTAGCATATTTGGGATGAGTATGAATGCAATGCACAGTCCGATGTTGATCAGGAAGAATGCATTATGCACCGTTGTCATATCACCATCCTCATCACTAATACAATACGGAATCTGCAAGTGGCTCACCGAATCACTGTACTCGAACGAAGCGAATCATATTTCATAACATGAATGAAATTTTTTTGGTTCTTTCTAGAATATGCGAGCAACAAAAATGAGCATCCACAAATTTTAGGACGCTTTCGACACGAAACAAACTTCATTGAGATGCTTCTGTTTTCTGAACAAACGTTTGTACGTAATGTGTTTGTGTTCTCTGCTCGTATTTTATGTCACATAGTCAGTGCAAGAGTGACGTCCGAACATATCGATACTAACGTATAGGCGAAAATTCAGTTTACGTTCTATATTTTCGTATCAGAAAGCGAACGGGACGATCCATTAGGTGCACAGGTCAGATCAACTGAGAATTCAGGCACTACTTATCAGGTCAGTGAAGAAGATGGCAATTCAAAACCTTTAATAAAATAGTATTCCTAAAAGTACTAGTGTGTGTCTTGAATGGGAACTTCATCTGAAAGTACTGCCTAAAATGTGAACTCCTCTGAATAACAATACCATCTAAACATACAACAAGTGAAGCACGCACATAAAATACGCAGAAAATGCTCATTCACGAAGCACATAATGTCATACACCGAAAACCCCACGAAAAATACAATAATTCTCCTCATGTAAAAGACTTCAATAAAAGCCTGTTGAACTTAAGTACTTATTGTATTCTTACTTATTGTAATGTTGTAGAATATAGGTCACCGACTTATATTCTAGAGAACACGGTGAGCATGAGAATATTGCTCAGGTGTCAGCACTGCATCATCCGTTCACCTCGAGCTGTTCCAAATCAACGATGCACTTCACTATATTCCTAATAGCAACCGACATTTCACGAAGAGTACTTAAATGAGATCGCAGCGCATACTTCGTGTTCACATGATCGAAAAGCTGCAATCCTTTCCTCGGCACTTGTGTCGTTTCCTGGACTCACATATCGAATCAGTTCCTGTTCACAATTCCACACTCGCCATCGCTTCGCATATCCCTCGGCCATTCCCTTACTGTGACATGTGACCGTACAAGGCGACCATTCAGTCCAGCATTGCGCACCCTTTAAAGGTGACCTTTTAAACTTTAAACGGCAACAACAATTAAACGACCTTTTCTGAGAGAGTTAATGAATTGCTTAAAACTGAAGAACATGCGATTCAGTTCGACCAATGAGTACTGAAATAATTCACTTTGCGACATTAACACTTAAGTGAGTATAGGTTTAAACAAATGATCAGCGAATAATCGAAATACATTGATGAGAATAGCTGTCAAATATGATAATCTGAGCGATCTTGGAGAGGTATTGGTACGTTGATTAGCTGGGTAAATAAGTTCGTAAACAGACGAATAGATGAGATCGCTTATCATAAAGTCATGTTTACCGATTTGCAACTAGCAACAAGAAACCATAGCTGAAAGAGAGCAAGTGAGACGGAACCGTGCATCAACACTTCACGCGTAATAAATAAATGGAATCCGTTCTCGACTGCCCCGTCCCTTGTCAGCTATATTTTTCTCATTTTGACAATGATTGCAGCCGACAAAATGTTTTTGGGACTTTGCATATTCGTAAATCTTCCAAGAAATTTGAAGAATTGTCACTGAACATTCACGTACTCCATTCCTATAACTTTGAAATACGTATTCATACACTTTTTATACCACCCTAGCATTGTTTACCAACAATCTCACGTAGACGTTACCTGCATTCAAACCTAGAACTTAATCAGCATACTAGACGTTCCAATTCCTTGACTATAATTTTGTTCGACTGCCGTAGTCTGGTGATAAACTTTGTGAATCAGTTTTTGGAGGTGATCTTTTTATTGCTCGGTCCAAAAAAATAATGCAGATAACTAACTTACGGTGCGCTAATGGACAATGTTTTATCTGCTGCAGAGAAGAAGCTGATGAATACGTCAAAGTTTCCGTACATATTTACTGTATTGTGGATATTTTGATTAGAAGTACTGAACCAGAGAGAGTATTGAAAGACATTTATTTAAAACAATCCCGCACAAATACAAAACAACATCACATTACAATATGTACATTAATCAATCCGTAAATCAATCATGCCAACTTCATCGCATCAACACTTTACTCAAAAATTCTTCTTCCAACCTGCGTAATTTTGAACGAGTCATCGAAACGCTGAATGTCGAATACCACCGTTCCTCGATCTTAACCTTTAAAAAATTCCTTTCAGCACGGTATCCTTTGAAATTAGTTGAAATCATTACACACTATCATCTCATCGGTGTGACAGCCAGTGAAATAACGTGGATTTTTGCGAATGAAATGAAATGCTCAACTTCTGATTCTGGTCGGTTTCATTTGTTGAAAGCACCGATCGATTTTTAGAACCGATAAAACATCTTTTGCGCTGACATAAATCGACGAATCGCATGTGGATGAACGGGAAAAATATGCTTATGCTCATGAACAAAGGCAAAATGAAATGTTGATAAATTTCACGCAAGCATCGAGAATGATGCGCAGAAAAGAGATGAAATTTGACCTTGGCGGCTCTGATAGCAACCGACATGCACACAATAGCAATAGTCTGAGGACTATGCGATAGAACCCATCCGGGTGAGATATGCGCATCACGTAATAAAATGAAACAAATCTCTGCGACGCCATTCCACGACAAATCACCTCTGCACCAATGTTGCAGTGAAGAGACGTATTGTAGAAGATACTGAAATCCGACTTGTAACCACTTCACGATTACGCCCAATTAATGAAACCAACTTCGCTCCAAATGTATATGAAAAGATGACCTTGTGCGGATTCTCGACATTCAGTCGGAACCTAAGCAATCTAAGGACGACGTATTCCATTCTTGCAATCCCTTCGCGGATGGCCCACATTTCTTCATCAACTTGAAGCATCGGTTTATCACCGTGTAGCACACTGAAATCAGCCAATGTTCACTATCAACTTCACTGATGCATGTAATCGAAAAAAAAACAACAAACAATTCACGACGCTCACCTATACGAAACATTTATAACATCTCTAATTCGAACACGTTGATCTTCCTCGATTTTCGCTGCCAACAAAAAACACGCACACGCTATCGTCTACAAAAATTTTTCAGTTACAAAGATTACGACAATTTGGTATATTTCTTCAATTACCTTCCACAGGAATTTCATTATCATTTCATCTTTAATGTACATTTTCATGTTTTCAGAGTGGGAATGAACTCAGCACTAAATGAGCAAATTCATTTAACTCACATATGGACAGAGCTCTTTACAAACTTCCTTCCGCATCGTTCGGTAAGTCAATACACTTGTCGTACATATTGTCACATTTTTTGCCTCTAATTTTATTCCTAAAATTAAAGACATCAAAATACGGATTTTGAAACATCACTTCAACATTGCTTGGAATAGGAAAAGTAATAGATAGAGTAAAAACCAACGAAGAACCTGTTTTAATGATAAACGCAAACACCTTTCGATGAGATTCCTCACTACTCATCAATGCAACCTAGAATTTTGTTCATTCAAAAAAGAATACGATGGTTCGTTGAATAATGCAATCGTGCAATCGAATGTCAATTCGAAACTGTTCAGTGCAAAACAACAGACTCAACTAAACGTTAAAGATCTTCGAGTTTATTTGAATAAACGAGAAAGAAAAAACTTGAAAGTAATCAGAATTTTAAAATTAAAGTCATCATGAAATGTTAACAAATGTCAAATAGAGGCAGAGATAAGCAACGAAAAGGACGTATGATGAACATTTCCGTGAATTTGATCGGTATGACAAAAACGGCAGTAATCAATGAATTTATTAAATAAAGACGTGAACACAACCTCAAACATAAAATCAACAAAACCTCCAACACCGTTCATAGATTCAAATTAAATACTTAACGCAATCAGTCAATAAATACAAATAGCGTCAGAAATGTGGTATTCAAATTGACAAAAGTTAAGGCAGTCATGATAAAGAGATCACGAATTTGTTGCTGAAATCAGTAATTCATTGATTTATCCCACCATGTGCAACAGATAATCGTCGAACGAAGCTACAAAGCTGATCGCGAGAGAGAGCCTAAAACTCCAATAATGTTCGATGAAACAATATGATCCACAACATCCACTCAAGTTCAGAAATTAAAAAGTTCATCCACTTACAACAGGTAACTTTTGATTGAACTTCCAAACATAATCAGAATATTTATGCATTACAGAGAAAGAATGAAAGTGAGATGAACCTCAGCTATTTCATTTTTTTCATCTGCTAATAACATTGCCAATCTGATCGCTCCACTCGAATCTTGCGACTGATCATAAATTGTAATCAACATTCCCAATATGGCACTCACGTATGACTGCCTGATTTCACGCAACTCTTCCATTTTCTTCCGCTGAAAATTAAGAATCACAAAAACGACACTAGCAGTAAGTCACAATATCTAAACGTTATATATCACATTTGCAGACTAGCTATCAACAACGTCGTATGCAAGTAAACTAAACAAACTCTGAACAAAGATGGAATGAACACCATTTTTCTTCTCATCTGATCGAATGCAGTCACCGTTTTTTTACAGTAATTGATTCACAAAACAAAAGAATTATGCTCGCACGATCAAATTCCGAACTTTTACACCAAAGAAGGTTCGTGCATCACGCAAACTTGAAACTATTAAAACGAATGAACCAACTAAAATTCAACAAACCAAATCTGCATTGTTGCGTAAAGTTTCGTCAAGAGGTGCGAATTTCAACCATCCATTTGGCCACAGTGATAATGATTCAAGAGAGTCAATGGCTGTCTGCAAGTATCCATTTTCACTTGGAAAGAGATCAGCATCAGCAATCAGTTGAAGTGAATCAGTAAAAAAATAACTTAAAGAAAAAGCTCTAAGGCATTCTTTTCGATTAATAATCGGAATACAAGAAAAGAGAAGAAATTTCTACGTTGAAGATGACGGTCACTTAATTCTCGTAATCATTTGAAGGCATCTGCCTTTTCATACCCAAATTCAAGAACATATCCACTGTTAGAGGGATGCGATGAGTATTAGAATCTGAATCAGAAAAAGGAGTCGAACGAGGGAGCATTCTCTTCCTTCTTCAGCACTTAGGTCAACGACTGACAAGAGTGTGAATGAAACAATAACTAACAGAGCGCAACGAATCACAAGTTGCACGATGACGTTGCTGTAATTCTCGTACTTTTGCTTGTTCCACTTCGAATGCAGCCCTCTGATGAATATTCATACGACTCCAAACCTCCTTTGTTGGTGATTTTGGCGTTTCAGGTTGAGTCATTTTGAGCTGTTTAAACCAGTTATTGAAATCATCTGATGCCTCCTATAATATACAGCTTAATAGCTTGACTCGTTCACTGTGGAGGAACGTAGGAAGTGAATTAAAGAAAATTGTCCAACTTTATCACGATACTGTGAGTTGGAACTGGTGCTGTGATGCATGAGTACACTTTTTAAAAGCTTTAAACATCAAAAAATGCGGAAACAAATCAATGAAAATTTAAAACTACGTATAAAATCAAAAAGTATTCCGTTTCTGAAGCAAAAAACTTGAAAAGTATGATCCTTTCATGCAGAAAAGCGCGAAGTAAACAACAAAAATAAAAAACAACTAACGATATATGCTTGATATGCACGATTTTCAGCGATTGCATCAGATAATTCTTTCGGCATAGACCCATCGCGGTATTCGATACTCCACAATTTTTCTATCGTTTCGCTGAGATTCTCTTCCATTTGGTCGAATACCAACTTTGCTTCTTTCACTTTTTCAACAGCGAAAAATTTGCGTAGAATGAGATTCGCAGCGAAGAGAGCATCGATGACAGCTTCTTTGCCAGGATATTTGAGCCAGTTCCAAGCACTTATCAATTTCGCATCAGATTCACTGCGTTGTTCACCGATCTGACAAACGTCGACTGCATACGAGAACACCTTCTTGCAGAGTGTGGTCGTGTCAACACCAACTTCATGACACGATGCTAACACATCAATGCGCATCTTTTCATCTTCTATTTCATACATAAATCCAATCGTGAGACGTTCAGCTGCTTCTGATGGAAGTTTCGACGCATAATATGGAATTATTGTGTACATTTTCTGTGATACCAACAAATCGATATAGCGTTCCAGTATCCAGTATGCATCTTCTTCAGCGAATGGTTGATTGGTGGACATATAGACGATGACAAGATGAGTGATGTATCGCAGAAAGTGAACATTATGACGTTCGTGGAGATGCGTTTCTAACCATTGTCTCATAAAAGTAACGTGCGACTCTGCATCGTTCGTGATCAGAAAACGGTAACTTGAATAGAACGGTGAACGCTCCTGCGTGGCGATTTCATCGAAGATTGACGTCACCATTAGATCACTAGTTTTTTGTTGCAAACTGTCTTCATCACAGAGATCTGGATGATGCTTCATAATAGCGATATCTAAACGATTCTCAATCGCTGTGTTCAAATAACACCAAAGACGATCATCGGTTCGTTGCGATAACGACAAGCCTGGCTCTAGAAGACCGCCAACAGCTGACCAAATGCAACGTTCAATTTGTGACATCGATAGTCCTCTGTGGATGATCTTCTCAACGGTTTGCTTGAAGGACAAACGGGAGTTGGCCAATCGGAACAGACGATGATCACAGGATAAGGGCGTTAATGATGCATCACGTGCCATCTCGCGAAACTTGAACGATGGTATCAGTGCCAACAAGCCAACGTGATCCAACAACTTGATTGCCTCTGACAGTTTGCCACAACGAATAAGGGTATAAACGAGGTTATAGACTCGATTTTGCCTGTCCTCATCGATCGGATGAAGACGACCGTGCATGGCACCATCCAAATCCATATCGCACCACTCCTCTCCTTTCTTTCGACGATAAAGTGTCTCAGCTCGAATATGCGCACCATTCTCAAGTTGACTGTATTCTTCAGTGAGTTCAGAATTCGCGCTTGGTTCATTGAATGCATTCTCTTCACACCAATCTAGCAGTATCTGAAATCATTAGGTTCTATTATTAACTCTTTTTGACTTGAGCAAATTCAACGTGACTCGAAAATGAGAAAGAAAAATGACAATGACAAAGAATATGAAAACATTTTAAGAAAATCACGTTTCGTATACAAGTTACATCCGAAATAATTAGATGATATTCTATGGGACCACAATGATAGTTTTGGGAACATCAACACTTCAACTCCCATAACTTATTGAAATAAATCTAACCAAAAGACGTCGAAATTCGAGATCATCAAGTAATAAATCCCAAAGAACTGATCGTCCTCTTTCTAGCTGAAAATTATCTCAAATGAGAATCTATATTCATTATTTTATCCATCTGTGAAGTAAATATCAGCATTCTGCGTCCATAAATTATGATGACCGTAACGAAATATGTGAAATACGGTTAAATTTAAAGAAAAACACTGATCAGTGAATTCACGTTAGATCTTATATATTGCTTTTCTTAGAAAGACACCAATTACCATAATAATTATCAGTAATTATCAACAGCACGACAGAATAGGAACTAACGAAGAAGACATTCAGAAACTAACTTGGCTGATGGAAGTCTCTGAATCTGTAATTTTGCATAATAAAGAGTAGGCCTTTTGCTCACTAATCAACTGGGCTAACGTTGAATTTAGCAGACTCTTCTCACTGGAAGTTCTTGTAGAAATTTGTCTCAGTGAAGATATTGCGTCGTCCAGCAACTGAAACTGGGAACTCATGGTAGTAAAAAATAGTGATTAGTTGTCTTCAACATTACCTGAAACATGAACGGAAACGATATGAGGGCTGAGAATCATACGATCAGCGGCTCGGAATCAAACTAAATCCATGAAACTGGACTTGATAAATTTAGCATGTATTTGGCTGATCTATTCGTCAAAATGATAAGAGAAGAGATAAAGGAGTAATGTTGCATTTCAGGTTGATAAAATCACAAAGGCATTTCGTTCGTGCGAACATTTCTTGCTGTGCTCTAACTAATAACACATTTAACTGCGAATGTGAACAAAATGCCATTTTGATTTTACCAACCTAAAATACAAAACTACCCATGAAGGAAATAACAAAAAGCGAAACAAATTTTGAAAATAACCTTACGGAAACAACGAATGAGATCTTCAGGGCTCTGAAGTAAACTATTGCAGTTCGTATAAAAATCCTCAAATAACGCTTTCAGAACTGAAAATAATATGAATTTAACGAATAAAAAGATTGATGGATGAAATGTTTAAGCATTAAAGAGAAGTTGGCATTCAGTGAGTTCCTAGCATTAATTGATAAATTTCATATGTCATGATAGAATTTTGCAGAATTAACAGTTGATTTTACATAGTACTTAACGTCAGAAACGGAACTGGTTTAAAAGTCACAAAAAGTGCAAAAAATAACATAAATGTTACGTTCAGTAAGGACGATCTCATCACTTCCTAATGACAACTGCGCAGAAGTAATCCAATCGATTCCGGTCGATCTTTTGACGGGTACTCGGTGGGGATCATCACTGGATGACTTAAATCCAAATACATCGGAAATGGATTCCATTCTACTGAAACGTCGAATCTTAGGTGATGAAATGCTCACATTCAGTTCTCGCATATACGAGATCTTTCATTCGAACCTAAATTCACTGGTTGAACTTCGTTTCGGTTTAACCTTGCTTCACATCGATTGATGAGCATCAAACTGAGATACTGGCATACTGAATCTTAAGAAATTGGGGGTCTAGGTAAATACAGGTTACGTGAACCTCAACAATTCCCTGTTAGTTGTCGGCACTGACATAATCCTTCACTCATGCTGTTTAGTCCTTCCACCCGCACGCAGACAAGCGTGCATTACCATTCGCGCTTTCAACTACACCGCCGCACGTTGTCATGCGCGCTTTGGCCACGCCCGTTATGTTACGCGTTACACATCACTTCGGTGGGCGTGTCCACGTGCGCTTGTCCCTGCGTGCGGGTGGAGGGACTAAACAGCATGAGTGCCGAAAAGTCATTGGAAAAACAGATTTATAAACAAATGAATGAACATGGATATGATTGACATTTACTGACAACTAACTAAAAGCTGATAGCACATACACGATCATAACGTATGTAACCACTTAATGTCACTCAAATCAATGAAAATAAAAAATAAATATGATTTGTTAAGCTAGCGATGAAGCGTACAATATAGATAAGATCAAGACACTGAACATGACGAGGGGCAAAACAAGGTAAATTGCAACTGATTTCAAATTCCTGCTTTGAGACCTTCGATCAATATTTCAGTACAGGAAATGAATAATCACTCATTTCCTTGCTATTTTCGAATCAGCAATTCCCCATTCCAGTTTGCATCATTCTTACATGGTTACATTCACGAATTACTTCACTCAGTAGTCGTTTGATAGAAAGAAGGACGAGCATGTAAAATCAGAAGTGCTGCACAGACAATTCACATGATTTTGATAGAAAACCTCGCCCAAGACGTCCGAGGAGAAACGGAGGTTTTTTCGATGTTACGTAATCCACACCAAAAAATTGAGCAAAAGCCAGAGACTGCAGCTTTTTCTGTGCATATTTATAATTATCAAGCATTGATGCTCTTTCGAGCTTATTGACCTCACTGTGGGATTCACCCTAGCATGCATTAAACATCATACTATGAATGCTCCATTCGCTGTTGCTTCTCCATTCCTAATCTGTGCTAAACGACATTTGAAGAATTGTCTCTCATAAACTGTTTCCTTTCAAGAGAATCTATCACCCGTAATCATCCTATATTCGAAACAACTAATTCATTTCTCCAGATTTGTTTCAATATGCTTAATACATGTGTGACGATCTTCTCATGAAATGTTCCTCAATCCGTGATTAGTCATTTCAGTCATACTTTGCTATATCTCTAGCAGTGTGTTGCATTAGCACATTTTCAGAATTGCTTCTCAAATTGATATTTCGAAAACCTTTTTTGTTCCAAGTTTTTGTCTCCGAACTACGATGCAAGCAATCGCGATAAAATCAAAACCTATACCGCAGTTCAATTCCTGTAAACCTACCGGCACTAAACTACAATAGTTGCCGTCATGGCAGTTCTGATCTCATTAAAACTGAAGATATCGCTAGCTTGTGGTTTTTTGGTGTAGTGTGTAGTAACACGTGGAAAAAACATTTATGCAGCTGTCACGCCACGCGCCATCGGTATTTTTAAATTTATCCCAATCTCGGCAAAGCTGTGAGCTTACTTCCAGGCAGGGGCATCAAACTCCAGCCTGCCCCTAGCATGTGACACCGAATTGTATCCGGGGGCTTCGAGCAGTGTGCCTATGCACCTTGCGATTCTATCTCGCTCATGGAATGCCACCAAACCATGCCTAACAATGTTTCCATCCATTATGCCTGGCGTGACAGCATCAAAAACACGATGATAATCAACGCGGGGGTGAAAACGGTGATGACCGCACGAAACAGTCACATAAAGAACAACGCGAAGTAATTACATAAACAACAACAACAGCAAGAGGACAACCAAACAAATATTCACACAAACACGAGATTTCAATGCCCGTATCCAATCACACAATCCGAAATAGGATAACACGGATAAATTCTGACTGAATGTCTTGAAAACGAAATCGAATCAAGTCAGCTGCCATCATTTCGGTTCAACTCAAAATTGGTTTGAGGTCAAGTCAAGCTAAGGCTAGGTGAAGCTCGACTCAAGGCATCCATCGCTCCTTTATAAGGTATAAGAGCAATCCGAGGAATGCTATCTGGCTTTCAGTCACTTATGTTATCATTGGGTGCTCGAATGATAAAGTTTGAGAGAACATCATGATGTTACCCCGAAAACGCTGCTTAAAAAACATTACCTTTACAATTTCAACATCAACTCCTTCTAGCCAAGTGCTAGCAGACAAGAGAAAATTTTAACCTCTATACACAGATCAAACCACAGTCATCCAATTCAATCCAAACCCGTGATATAAGCTCTCGAAACTGGTCAGTTATTGAAAACAAAAGCGATGATCTATCAAATATATCTTATTGGCACCTATGACAAACAATAACTGCACTGGCAAGGGAAATAAGGATGTGATCATAGAAGTGTATGAATGCCATCATGACACTAGCTAATAGATAAGCTTCGGCGAGTAACCACAAACACCTGAGAGTCGAGTCACCAGTCAGCGACTCGACTCTATTAGATGAGTGGTCCAGGCGAACTTTCCAGACCTACCGCTAACTTCATAAGGCGATTCATACCCTACGTTCATGGAACTCAATTTTATAGGGATATTATTTTCTTATATGCCAGTGTAGCTACTGAAAGCAAAGCTAAATAACCCATAATGCCTCTTCTCCCATTCGGCTGGATTTCTCAGTCATTAAGCGCCTTACTAGCATCTATGACAGACAATAACTGCACTGGCAAGGGAAATAAGGATGTGATCATAGAAGTGTATGAATGCCATCATGACACTAGCTAATAGATAAGCTTCGGCGAGTAACCACAAACACCTGAGAGTCGAGTCACCAGTCAGCGACTCGACTCTACAAGATGAGTGGTCCAGGCGAACTTTCCAGACCTACCGCTAACTTCATAAGGCGATTCATACCCTACGTTCATGGAACTCAGTTTAATAGGGATATTTTTTTCTTATATGCCAGTGTAGCTACTCAAAAATAATCCATAATGCCTCTTCTCCCATTCGGCTTACTAGCATCTATGGCAGACAATAACTTCACTGGCAAGGGAAATAAGGATGTGATTATAGAAGTGTATGAATGCCATCATGACACTAGCTAATAGATAAGCTTCGGCGAGTAACCACAAACACCTGAGAGTCGAGCCACCAGTCAGCGACTCGACTCTACAAGATGAGTGGTCCAGGCGAACTTTCCAGACCTACCGCTAACTTCATAAGGCGATTCATACCCTACGTTCATGGAACTCAATTTTATAGGGATATTTTTTTCTTATATGCCAGTGTAGCTACTCAAAGCAAAGCTAAATAACCCATAATGCCTCTTCTCCCATTCGGCTTACTAGCATCTATGGCAGACAATAACTGCACTGGCAAGGGAAATAAGGATGTGATCATAGAAGTGTATGAATGCCATCATGACACTAGCTAATAGATAAGCTTCGGCGAGTAACCACAAACACCTGAGAGTCGAGTCACCAGTCAGCGACTCGACTCTACAAGATGAGTGGTCCAGGCGAACTTTCCAGACCTACCGCTAACTTCATAAGGCGATTCATACCCTACGTTCATGGAACTCAATTTTATGGGGATATTTTTTTCTTATATGCCAGTGTAGCTACTCAAAGCAAAGCTAAATAACCCATAATGCCTCTTCTCCCATTCAGCTGGATTTCTTAAAGTCATCAAGTGCCTCACTAGCATCTATGACAGACAATAACTGCACTGGCAAGGGAAATAAGGATGTGATCATAGAAGTGTATGAATGCCATGATGACACTAGCTAATAGATAAGCTTCGGCGAGTAACCACAAACACCTGAGAGTCGAGTCACTAGTCAGCGACTCGACTCTACAAGATGAGTGGTCCAGGCGAACTTTCCAGACCTACCGCTAACTTCATAAGGCGATTCATACCCTACGTTCATGGAACTCAATTTTATAGGGATATTATTTTCTTATATGCCAGTGTAGCTACTCAAAGCAAAGCTAAATAACCCATAATGCCTCTTCTCCCATTCGGCTGGATTTCTTAAAGTCATCAAGTGCCTCACTAGCATCTATGACAGACAATAACTGCACTGGCAAGGGAAATAAGGATGTGATCATAGAAGTGTATGAATGCCATCATGACACTAGCTAATAGATAAGCTTCGGCGAGTAACCACAAACACCTGAGAGTCGAGTCACCAGTCAGCGACTCGACTCTACAAGATGAGTGGTCCAGGCGAACTTTCCAGACCTACCGCTAACTTCATAAGGCGATTCATACCCTACGTTCATGGAACTCAATTTTATAGGGATATTATTTTCTTATATGCCAGTGTAGCTACTCAAAGCAAAGCTAAATAACCCATAATGCCTCTTCTCCCATTCGGCTGGATTTCTTAAAGTCATCAAGTGCCTCACTAGCATCTATGACAGACAATAACTGCACTGGCAAGGGAAATAAGGATGTGATCTTAGAAGTGTATGAATGCCATCATGACACTAGCTAATAGATAAGCTTCGGCGAGTAGCCACAAACACCTGAGAGTCGAGTCACCAGTCAGCGACTCGACTCTACAAGATGAGTGGTCCAGGCGAACTTTCCAGACCTACCGCTAACTTCATGAGGCGATTCATACCCTACGTTTGTTAAGCTCATTTTTGTAGGGATTGTTTTCATGTTATCATATGCCAGTGCAGTTATTATCAACACTAGTCGAAGCTCCTCCCGCAACAAACTAAGTATTCTCTCATGTGATATCTCTACCCCTAAGAAGCGATGAGTTCCGAGAGCTTATTTCTCAGCCTTGGCTTCACTAGGTTACTGCGTCAGGTTGTGCATATAACTAAACATCCTCTGAATCGCATGATAATGTGCCTCACAGTCACGTTGAACTAAGATTTGATTAAGTCAAGTCAAAGCCTATTCAATTCATATAAACATCAATTGGAACCTGTGTAAGAAGCTGAAGGCCAGGTTTGAGTTGAGGCCAGTCAATCTCAAATTTTTAATGCTATGTCAAATGTCAAGCTAAGTCAAGCTACTGTCAAGCTATGTCAAATCAATTCTGTGCCTAGCTTAGTCAACTATCTGTAAATGTGCTACTCTCATACCTATGCTAGAGTCCAACATGTATTCACGTAACAGAGTCCACATTAAGGAGGGGGGGATGACGGGGTGCAAAAAAATGAAAAAAATTTTCAGTTTGGTGGGGTGGGCCGTATTTATGTCCAGTCCAAGTCCCTACCTCTGGCTCCAGAGTTAAGCGGGTCATCACGTGTCGCATCCCTCCTTCGCCCTACCACAACCCTTACAAAAAAGTTCATGATGTAATCATAAATATACAAAATCAATAAGTAAATAAATAATGAAAACGTACATAACAACTTGCGGCAGTGAACATCAATACATGTAAACAAATCAATTAATTCACAATAATGAAGAATAAATAGCCAAAAATTTTCAATATTACAATTTTGCTTTGCTATCGAATTCTTTCATATGACATTTTCTCATTTTTATTTGAAACTGGACTGAATGAAACTTCTCATTAGAAGTTTGGAGAATTTTCATGAAAGTGTGGAATCATCATCTATCAGAGCCTGCTAAACTACTCAGCCCGTGACAATACAGTGATAATTATAATGATAACAATAACATAATACAATAATAGCGCAACTAATATTAACAACTGAATTAAAAATCACTAAAAAACCCTCCCAGTTAAAACATACGACGCAACATTAATATATTTGGAAACGTATTTCAATAAACAATGATAAGTTTTGTAACAATGAACAATGTACCACAATATCTATCACTGTATTGTCATCTAATGAAGTATCACTTACAAGCATTTAACTACATATACAAATATTCACAATATTATTGAAACATCTTCAAATTCACAATACAACCATTTACAATTGCCATTCACAATATTCCTCAATGAATTAAAGAATAAAAGAATAAAGCATGCAAAAATGTGGTCACTGACCACGACTTAATTTTATTCCTGATCGCTAGGTTCTAATAGAAGTAAAAATAAGTAATGAAAAATGAGGAGTTGTTCAACTCCGGTTCATTTATTCAAATTCTAATGAAAAGAAAATAAGGTTCAATCTCCTAACCAGCGCTTCCACGCGCTATCGTGCCATAATTGACGGTTATTGTTATTTGATTGTTTACCTTTTGATACTGAATTTGATTTTGGCATTTTGACATCCTTGCTGATCCAATGGACGAAATGTTGAATAGTGATGACCTTTTGTGCTGTTGTTATCCAGAACGCCGTCATCAACCACCGACCACCATCGATCGAAAACGTATCCATCGAACGAAAACGTCCATCCAAACTTCGTCCACCATACTCACTGAAAATACGGCAATTCATATCAGATTACGAGGAATCAACAAACCGATTGATAATCAAGTCATTTCAAACCACTGAGTAACAAATTAAATCACCACATAAATGATTTAACTCCTCACCTTCGCTTCGAATCGATCCGCAGTGACAGCATCGTTAAAGCTGTCACACCTTGCTCGATCATCTCCACCTGAAATAGCATTGAATGAATAATTCGCAGCTTTCATCAATTTCATTTTAAAACAATCACAGCAATTCAGTGCGATTCTTACAATTCTCACAATATTACTGAATTATCACCGATAATGAAAAAACTAAAATTACGAATAAAATATAGAAAGATGTATAACGCATCAACAATCGACCACATAAATGATTCACGACTATAGTAAATGAATGCTTTATAAACACGTCAGTAAGGTAGTTACTTTGACATGATCTGTGATGATCAATTGGTATGGTACTATTCATGGGAATAGATCAAGTCAGTCAAATTTTAAAAAAATCAAAAATTCATACGAATGAAATGTATCATAAATTCATACGAATCAAAAAATCGTACAATTGTGCTAACATAATAGAAAGTGATTTAAGTCATCTTGGTGGAGTTTGATGAGAAAAAAATCGATTGACAGGTGGGGTGTCTGCTCTCGTCATCAAGCCGAGAATTGTCGAAATAGCATTGCGATGACTACTGAGAGGGAAGGTAGCATGAGAATATGCGAGACAGTAGAGACGCAGACTTTTTATG
Organism: Anisakis pegreffii; assembly: GCA_035041965.1. NCBI lineage: Eukaryota > Metazoa > Nematoda > Chromadorea > Rhabditida > Anisakidae > Anisakis > Anisakis pegreffii. Next base: position 3,547 of record JAPYMA010000585.1, on the reverse strand, counting down.
AATCCTGAGTGTCATGCTTCGGATGCGAGCGTGTGTGGGTGTACACGTGCGTGTCTAAAGCATTGTAAGTATGGAACGTCGTTTGCATTTTTGACACAGTGCATTCAAAAGGCTATTTGCGAAAGTCCAGTGTATTGAGTAAACAACATCATAAAAAGTTTTGATCTTTGATCAGCTATTTGATATTGTACTATTGAAACAGTTTCATCGAAGAGAAGACTAGAGCATGAACACATAGTCTGTTCTGAGTAATGATAACTGATTGCCTTGATAAAATACTTTTCACTGACATCATAATCAGCCTAAATCATGATGAAATGCACGTGAAAGGCGACTGATACAATCGAGATGTTCAATTGTATTTCTATACAGCCGAATCGCTCTAATGAGCAAATCGCTGTCGAACAATAAAATACCTATGTTCACGGATTCAAAGAAGGCTATATCTTCAAACTGAAACATCATTGTCTTATCGAATCGGGCGGACACATTACTATCGTAGGGTAATCGTAACATCAGTAAAATTGAATCGATTTTGCCTGAATACAGAAACAGAGCTTACCGGTGAAAGTGACAATAGTGTGATGTGGTTCAACCTGACAATATCACAATGTGAGATATTAGCATGGTTTTGCTTTGCCTACGATACTCGTCAGTCACATCATGAAAGTGAATCGTTTCTATGCTAGTTAATTGTTAGTGATTGTACAACTCTGATGGCACTTTTCTTGATCAAATGCATGTTTCATTGAGAAAGTAATGAAGACGGTGGACACCATCATTAAGATCTTCGACCGTCACCAATAAATTTCCGTCCGGGAAACCAGAACAATCATTTTATGCGCTTGTTTAATTTATTCAGCAACAGTTGTATTGATACTGCAGGAACTCAAACTCTGTTATAGATAATTGTTTAAGGCATATGATTATCAGCAGTTTTTCCGGTTTCAGCTGAATTAATATTAAAATTGGTACTTGAATAATGAGTACGAAAGTATGAGAGCATTCTTGCCTTGCAAAAACTAAGAATCCCCCGCGCTGAACGGCAATCTTATGCCGAAGTGAGTATGTGTGAGGAAATGCGCTCGAAGCGTGATTATGTACTGATTCAGTAGTAATGACGATAAAACTGCAAAAAATCATGTGGAGGGATCAAGAAAATTCTCTAATCATTTTATATGACTGTGGATAACTGTTCACGTTGCAAACTCCCAGTTTTGTTCATATTAATGTTAAAATCAACGAACAAATAATGACTGTGAACGGACCAGAAGGTTTCTCATATTCTGAACCTCAAAAGTTGCATATAGTGGATGAGAATGTCATCGTAAAGAGTGTGTGCTTGTTCGATGCATGGATAACATGTCGAAATCACGGATTAAAACGTTTTTGTGAGTTACACGGTTATATCAATGCTCATACTCATTAAAACTGTCGAAGACTTCGCATTTCATTTCACTTTAGTGATGGGGAATGCGGAAGAATTCTGAGATATTGTTTCATAGTCATTGATGGCGTCGCAGCAATATTTTTATGCTAAGGATAAATGTAAATAATCAAGAAAGATGTAAATAATAGCGATAATCAAGAAATAACGAACGAAAAACGTCGACCCAATCAGCTGAATTTTTTTCAGTGAGACACATTGAAATGATGCAGTTATGATGAGAGAATTCATTTGATTATATTGATTGATGAGAGTAAAATTGATATTCTTCGAACAGAGATCGAATGTTGCAAGTGAAACATAAAATGATCTATTGCGTTGACTGAATTGCAGTGGTTAGTAGGGATTGAATCTCGATACGTTTATGGAGTTCATCGAATCATATTCACGTCAAGCACGCAGATCATCTCTGATACCATCAATCCACAGCGAATGTACAAATTTAACGAAGCATTTCCAAAGAATCAATCAGCAATAATTCAATTGTGATCATTTCCGATCATACATCTCATAATAAATTTTCATTTTCATCACCATACATCACACTCTTAAATTTTGATGAATACTTTAACACCTATTATGACGTCCCATACCAACAGATGTGATATTCATGAAATTGTCGTTTTCAAGCTAATGGTACCCTCAAGTTTGCCTAGTAACATATCAATTTCTCTACACCAATCGATTTCTCAGAACCTCTGGATTCAGAAAATCATATATATTGTCGGGCAATTCTCCTTACTTGAGAAGATATAGCCGTTAATTCATGGCTATAATAAAATTGCAGATTAACCATCCTCAAATCCACCGTACACTCAGGATTCCCAATAACATCTTCATTAGTGCGCACTATTCGATCCAACGGAATCTCTACATTTAGAAAATCATATGCTTTGCCGAGCAGTTCGGCTATCCTGAGGAGTTATGGCTATTTTCATGAAGCTATCTCAACAACAAGCGCAAAATCGCGCATTCATGTTCATTCTATCACTATAGATCAATATCAATTCGCTACTATAGATTTATAGAAGTTACCATCTTCAAGGCAACCATACTCTTAGGTTTGTCCGGTAACATGTGAATTTTTTTGCAGCATTCAGTTGCTCAGAACCTCTACTTTAAGAATATCATAACCCTTGAGCGGGCCATCGCTTTCGGTTTCGGTCATATGTCACGGCCCATCTCCACTCCATCAACTCCAAAAAATTACTTTAGACTGCATTTATGAACTCTATACTAATGATTCACTTGAATAACATGTTCTCTCTTTTTCCAAATTTCTTACTAATGCATGCCACCCAAAATCTTTTCAAAACTATTTTTTGTCGGAATACGCTGGAGAATTCAATTTGAAAGGATCAAATGCAAAAAAATGACATTTCTCTCAATTTCGAAACAGAAGACATTAGCTCTTTTTCAACGAAATTTGACTGAATCTTACTATAAGACTCATTCATTCAAAATACTTAAAGCTCTACGATGCAATTATGTGGAGAAAAAACGTAATTTCATTGTTCCTCAATAACATTTCTGTATGAAACACTTTCAGAAGTTTTTGATTATGAGTTGATTGAATTATCAAATTGTTATCGTTAAACAATGTTTGTATGAAGTATTGTTGAGAAGCGACAATTCTGTCTTAATTCAAGTATATTTGATCATTTCTTAATGAATTTTTTCCCAATGAAATCACCAAAATTCTCGTTTTGATGAAAAATTGAACAGTCTTCAACATAACTCTCACAGGTTATGCTCAACAACCTCGGACCCACGTGTACTCCAATCAATTGCAATAGATTCAGTACAGTCCCACAATACTTCCACTCAATGAGCACCTTTTCGGCTCTAAACTATCCGTCATGAGCACAGAGTGAGCATCATGTAGTGAGCTTAGTAGAATGTTTCACTTGCAACAAAAGCACTCAAATCAACTCATAAGTGATTGATCGCTGCTGTGCTTTGACTCATTTCGAAGAAAACAAACTGCTTGTCAAATCTTGAAAACTGAGTCGCTTTTGTGGTGTCGTTTGCCATCTTCGAGCCTACCGTCTCCGCAAGTTTGACCAATAAAATATAAATATTTGTACACTAGTCCGCTGG
>JAPYMA010000584.1:0-14408 GCA_035041965.1 Anisakis pegreffii | reverse complement strand
TGATGCCAAATAATAGATTGCGGTAATCATTGCCCTATAGCTGCACGACTACCGGCGCTTTCAAATCATCATTCAAGTGAATGCCATCCTCACTCTCAAACATATTATTTGTATGAGAAATCTAATGAAATTCATATTGTTGAAATTGAAGAAGAAAATTTATCCGCATTTATTTTCTACCCATTTTCTTGAATGAAACGAAAATATTAAGATATTGTGTATACTACGCGTACTGCCGCCTTCATTGACAGAATGAAAGAGAAGAAGTAATCTAAGTGATGATGGCTTTCGAGCTGAGTCATCCGTTGATATACTCCTTCACTAATCTGATAGGGCTGGCAACCACAACCGATGTTTGTCATGACACAGTTTAGAAGAAGGAATTTTACGCACGAGCGAATAATCGGTTCAGCGGCAGCAGTCACTTGGAAACAAACATGATCGAAGAGTCAAACGAAATATTAGACGTCCATACGACGTTGCGGAAATACGATTGTATCGAAGTAGAGATGAACAGATATCATTTTCGATGGAAATGATGTGCGTAAATATGGCGTAGCTGAAAGGTCGTTTGATGCGAAATGTGGTCAGTCGAAGCTTACCACCATAATGTGTCGTTACAAATAATTGAAATGTTGTCGACTTAAAGTACATAAATGATCTCCAAAATCAATGAACAAGTAAATTGTTTTTTATTTTTGAATAGGTTGCGACATGATAGAATTAAATACGACCCGTGGAACGATTCAGTGTGATAGCACAGACATACATTACAGTCTCAACGAGCGAGCGATTCGTTAGTGACTGACTGTGGACAAGTGGGCACTTTCACATCGACGGTCTGCTGCTGTCTGCAAACCTGTCGCCAATGAATGCATCGCGGATTTGTTGACGGCAACTTGCTTGCTTGGCACAACCTACAGACAGTTTTTCATAGACCAGTCGACCGAAACCATGCCTAATGCTATATATATACATATATATATATATATGTATATATATATATATATATATCGTATATCGTGTATATACTATATATATATATATATATATATATATATATATATATATATATATATATATATATATATATATATATATATATATATATATATATATATATATATATATATATATATATATATAAACAAGTTTCACGAAACGAAAAATATTATAAACAAAAATTAGTGTACTTTAGATTGGTGTGCTCGGTTTGGGCTGGTCTAGAAAGTAACTGTCTGTGGTTGTGCAAGCAAGCAAGCGTTCCCTACACAAATCCGCCGCGGCATTATTGGCGACAGGTTTGCAGACAGCAGCAGACCGTCGATGTGAAAGTGCCCACTCGTCCAAGCAGTCAGTCACTAACGAATCGCTCGCTCGTTGAGACTGTAATGTATGTCTGTGCTATCACACTGAATCGTTCCACGGGTCGTATTTAATTCTATCATGTCGCAACCTATTCAAAAAATAAAAAACAATTTACTTGTTCATTGTTTTGGAGATCATTTATGGCTGCTAAGTTACGTCAATCGATCATTCCTATCGATAGTAACCTTCTGATGTTGTTTCAATTATTTGAAAATTATATCGCTAAAATTTAAAAACACGCATAAAATAGAGCACGTATGTTTTATGTAAATATGAAAATTGGTAGAAACCGACTGATACACGACAAAAACCACTTCATCCAGAGCACTCATCTTCTGGAGAAATGGTTTATCCGTACATCCTTTAACATTTCTACCTCATAACGATGTCTTTTCACAAACATCAGCCGTATAATCATTTTTCGTTGTGACGTGCTCGCATCTTCAGTTACGCACATAGTTTCATTATATCTATTACTATCAAAAAATGATATCATTCTAAGGATAATTCAAAAATGTTCCCTGGATGATCTCTCCGTATTTTGTTCGTTTCATCATTTGTACTGTGAGTTGAATCCTACTTGTACAATCACATTGTCAATTTTCAACTACTGTTGAGAATTTACTACAGTCTCCATGTTGAGATACAACTCGTTTCGAGATGAGTTTCTATAGCAGTCAGCTGAAAATAGGACAATCCCTTTCATAAATTTTATCAGTGATTTGATAATATTTCGTTTGACTCTATCAAGATCAGTCGTGTTACTATTCCTTCTTTGTTAATAATTCGTTTGTTTCCAAAAGTGTGCTCATCAACGTACTAGAAACTGTACCATTGAACCGATTCGAATTCAGCTCGCATTAAAGATACGAGAATTCAGCAAAACGCTTCTAGAACGAAGAAACTTGTTCTCGTATTCAAACATCAGTTGTGGTTGCCAGTACTATCAAGTGATGTGTCAGTAGTGAGAATTATGTTTTTAGCAAGATGTTTTCAACGGATGATGATTAGTGCTTCAGCTCGAAAGGCATATCAGTCGCAAGATTACACTTTCTCTCTTTCACGTCTGGTTGATCTATGAAGAGCGAACATTGCGCGTAGTATTACACAATATCTTGTAATGAATTTTCGGTTTTTCGTTTCATTCAAGAAAATGGAACATGCTTGAAGATGTGCAGTTTTGCGTGAAAATTCGATAAAGGAAATGGTTATTTACTCGTTTCTTCCAGCCATAATTAGTGATGAAATTTCAACAATTATTGAATTTCGATAGGTTTTCAAGTTATGCAACCTGCTCTCGTAATGAATCTATTTAAATATTTCTATGTTTGAGGAATGAGGGGGAGGGAATTTTCTGGATGAGGGCTTCACTGAATGATGGGAATGTGGACTACTCAAAATTTTCATACCGAAAAGGGAACTGCTTTCGAAGCAAAAAACGCGCAAATACTGACTACCTATTCGGTAATGGATCTGTTAAGGTAGGGAAATGCGGTCGGCATGTGCATAGTTTTATGCAGCTGAACAGTGGAGAAGAGACGGTCAGGCAGCGAATTATTGTTACTTTATATTAGAACGTTTCAGAAGATATTTTTTGAATGGAATAGTGCATTTGCACGGCGTCTAGCAACGATATAGTCTCAATGAGAGACTGTCACAAGGGTTCATTTGTATGGAAGAGTTCGCTCGCGATGCAGACGTCTCGTAGTGAATCTGTTAATCAAATCTAACATTTCCAATTGGCTGACTTGTTAAGAGTATAGCAACTGAACGTTTATGAATGGCAAATTACCAATAAATTTGCTATTTTCAAATCAAAACTTCAATAGAACGATAATATCCTCAATGCAAATCAAATAAAGCATATCCACATTGGGTCAGTTTTTCATGGCAAGCGATGAGTTAGTGGCTGATTTGATTTGGGATTTGTCTTTGCCGAGGAATTCGAATTTTGTGATGGTATCGATGATGAATTTATTTGGAATCACAATAACCAATTTGTTGTTCAACGAAGAAAAATACTCAGATGACAGTTCAACCGAAGATATTTTCGTTGATTTTAGCTTGGGGTCAATAGGTATGGGAATAGGCCAGTAAGCATTTTCTTGTTGGTAAACGTCTCAATGAAAAATTTTACGAGTTTTATCACGAAAAATTGGTTATTTCTTAAGTCGAGTCAGCAGTGCGGTCGAAGGTGACCTAGACTATCGTCGATTGCCACTGCATGAATGGTCATTCGACAGATATCTCAACTACTGTAGTGTTCGTTTCGTTTTTTAGTGCTCCTTGTGAAGAATTCTCAAAGACATCGTTTCAATTGATCCGGTATCAAACTTTAGCCTGTAAATATTGTAAGGACGCTTTCTTTCAAATTGTGCTATAGTCATTCTGGTTTACATCGTCAACAACGGTATACTGTGCGAAATGTTGAGGATCGTAAAAGGTGCAACTCATTCTCATGCAGCTACAACTTTTTTTTCTCCATTTCAAACATTTGAATGAATACCTGAGTCATTGATAAAGCCACTTTTAACAATAGCATTTCATCCGTTCATTTCAGTTTCATCGATTATACCGCGAAATGCTCATTTTACCTAATAGTTTCACTCGCTTTCCTAGACCCGCAATGAACTTTAGTACAGAAACTGCATTTTGGGACTTTCGTATAACTCAGCGTTTGACTTTTTTATCGCATCACTTCTTTCTTTCATGGCAAATTGTATTTATCCGTATACGTTGTAATGTTAGGTACTGAAATAGACAGAACTAAAAAAACACTATTTCATTGAGAGCAACGTACGTTTATTTTGTTGACCCAGTGAATATGTGACACGAAGAGTTCTAATTAATATCTTAATTTAAATTCAAAAACATCTTCAATGATATTTTCGGAATGTTTTTCACATCAATTAATTATATGATTGCAGAAAGTGGAGCACTGAGAAAATAATTTTGCATTAATTAAAATGATTCAATGAAATTGGTAAGAAGAGATGAGACTTGTTCGCGCAGCTATACGGTTTCAGTTGAAAAATGCAATTCGAAAGAAACCTATATTGGTAAGCATAAAGAGCAATGAGCAATGCAGCCAGCGTAAAAGTCTCAATTCTTGAGCTTCTGGGATCAACTTATTTGATAAAATGTAAACTAAGCAGAAATTTGAATTTTATACACACTTTAGCAATTAGTTGAGGATTTTTGTCGAACATGACCTTTCATTGCGATCAGTTATATCTGATCATGTGCATGAGAAATATAAACTTCTTCTGCACAAGAATAAGGAGAACAGCTGAAATCCTCGTGAAAAATCTATGACATTTATCATTTATCCTCTAACAAGAAAAAAACGACAGTACGTTGACTTCTATTTCTTGACAGCTTCATTTGTAGACGTGTGCAAATGAGTAGCTTTTTCGTTCACTTGATATCTTTTATTAAACGACCGAATCGCGAAATAGAAAACGCTGCGAATAATTCGTTTTTCGCTATAATGACAGTGACGTTCATCGTTTTTTTAAGCCTCGTAAGCACACATTAGCACTGAGTTATCGGAAATTTAAAACTTGAACGAACGTAATTACCAAAAGTGTATTCGAAAGAAACCAAATAATGCCGTCCTTTTCGCGTGATTCAACAGATAGATACTTGTGATCGTCAAACGTATTGAATTCATTCGTTCAGTGCAAAACAATCATTCTAACAAGAAAACAACAACATTTAAAATTACCAAGTTGTTGAGAAACAACATAATATGTTTGCTTACTGCAATATACTGAAAAAAAAAACTTATACTTCGCTCTTTCAACGCAATTATATCTATTTTCCTTTTTTGATGTAACAAATTTCATAGGATGTTGAATAAATCCGACATATACAGATGACCACGTATATAATTTTATTGGTGCTCATACACACAATTTTCTAGAGCAAATCAACTAAGATCACTATCTGTCGCTACTGTCGTCTCGCTTTGTTCTTCATCTCTTCTTTTTTTGAGTGTACTTTTTTAAACATTCTATTCATTCATAACACGACTTTAAATTGAAATCTTTTGCAAGCACTAATATCCTCAAAAGGGTTATTGGCGATTCAGTGAGTGATGATGCATCGATGATGCACCATCATATTTATAATAAAAATAAAAACTTCACAACACATTCACCACCACTTCACTATTCCAGGGGACAGTCGTTCCAAGCCAAAAAATGCATATATATACATATATATATAAATATATATAAAAAATATATATACATATATATATATATATATATATATATATATATATATATATATATATATATATATATATAGATTGGCAGATTACATAAAGCTGTTATTACATATACGTGAACGCCATAAAAATATGAAGCATATAACATGTCATAAAACCAACTATGCACTTCATTTGGTTGTCTACATGAAGCAAGAAGAAATATTCAGTAGGTTTACGAGTGCACAAATAGCTAAAAGAATAAATTAATTGAATATTCCAGTGAAAACAATGTGTATTTTTTGAGAATGCTCGAATGTGAGAATGCTACTTCAGAAATGAGCATAATGTTTCGAAAAAGCACTTAAGTGTAAAAGAATTTGACAGAGACATAAGACAGTAAGGTTGTGATTATATACAGAGAGAGTGAGTGACCTTAAAATGAAAATGTTACAGTAAGGGGAATGGCAAGCTGAGCGCTGCATTGAAGAGAGACAGAGTATTGACCAAGTGGATATGCACTGGTCAGTGGTTACGGTAGAGCAGGGGTTTGGAAAAGGGAAGTGAGCGGCTGCCAGTGCGGAGATTAGTAATTCATGTAATAAGAAATGCCGTATTTGGCAAACAGCAGTACGGACGTCAAAGTACATATGCATAAACTATGCGTATATAGACACGGACCGCAAGACGCCAGCTAAGCGTGATAGTTACAATGTGATAGAATAGTATTATTTAATGGTTTGTGCGACCCCTTGGCAGGAGGCGGAGTGTGGCTGAGCTGACTCGCTATATTAATTCGAGTTGGATGCCGCATGAAAAGAGTACGAGAGAGGGCGCAATGGAACTATGAAAAATATTGGGCAAGAGTGGCTGGCGTAGTATACGTTCAAATATGTATAAATTATATGTGCATATATAAATATGTGTATAAATAATATAAATACATATATGCACAAATGAAAAGATGTGTTCTATTGCAGAGATATAAAACTGAAAGAGACACGACGGCTGTCAGCACTACACCATAGTTCATATAGTATTAGTGCAAAAGGACAGCCGCACTTTTTTTCGGGACGAGCAAACTAATGGAAAGACGTAGTGTGCGTTTGTTTGGTTCGTTCAGTGCGAACTCGGCTGACGACCGAAATGGTGTATCACATGAACGTTGGCTGCAGGGGGATGCTGCAGATTATGATCAGGCACTGAGCACAAACCAAACATGTGTTTCTTTCAGTCTGTCAGCTGACAGACCCTGCGATGTGCGAATGCAAATGTAAACGTTTCGGCTACACTGTTGTTCATTTTCTTGACTGTGCTGCGCTAATCATTGTCGAGAATATATTTCCAGAATAACAGTGTTTCTATTCTTATTGTCAGTTCAGTGATATGAACCGGTTCTTTCTTCTGATGTTGATCCATTAATAGCGGTTGTCCTCATATGAGATTAGATTATAAATATAAGTCTTCTCGGTGCTCATTCCACTTTCACTTGAATTTATTGCTTGGGAGTAATTCATTCGAAGACTGCGGAACATTATACAAACAAGAGAAATTATTTGTAAGCATTAATTTGAAACGAAACGGGTATTAATACTTTAAAAGTGTACGTCTATTAATTTACAGTTATTTAAGAAACATATTACTTTATTGTTTATAACTGCAGTTCAATGGTTGTCAGAGTAGCAGTGTTTGATGAATTATTTTTTTTGCAAGAGTGAGCTTTTCATGATGTGTCATGAGGAATGATAACTTGTTGATGTAGCATGATGACAATTAATGCTAATTAAAAAAGGATGGTTATTTCATTTGTCCAAAGTAACTGAAAAAGGAAATTCGCAGTAAAGAACATGAGTATCTAAGCAGTTTAATGGTGTAAAATTTGGTATGAATGCACCTGTTGAATTTGTTACAACAGCAGTCATTCAGTAATGTTGAATGGTACCTACCAACGAAAAATTTCTTCTCTTTTCAACAAACTGATATCTTTTCAACAAGGCGGCTTAATAGATAACTATCACCGTACCCAGTTGAATTGTGACCCTTCACGAGAAACACAAATGTTTTTGAGTGACCCTTGAGGCGTTTCGCAATGAATGAGCATTGAAAGAAGAGATATATATCAAGGGTGATGCGTTGTCGCATATGGCAAGTAGAACGAACATACAGTACCTAAATTCAATCCAGCAGAGATAAGTGGAAGTGAACCGGCTGAGATCGTTGTGTTCGCGATATGCCCATGGAAGTTTCAAAACGTCGACAATTCTATATGTTCAGCTGAACCGTTGTTGAAAAACATTTATTATGTTCAGTCACATAATCTGTTCAGATAAGGAAAATTATTTCGTTATCGTTTATGTGCTCATGCACACAAATGAACTGATATTTCTCAATCAGTGTTCATTGATAGTAATATGTGGCACTCGAAAGTAATGCTTTATTTATGCATTATGTAAGTATGCATTCGCATACTTTGATATGCTTTTTTTCAAAACAAATATGCAGCAGTATTGGACTGCAAAACCTGATGAGTGTATGTTGATGAAAAGGGTTAGAAGTTGATGGTTTACGGCCCAGAATCAATGGAATACTTGCAGAAATTATTCAACGGTTCATGTGATGTTTTCTGCACAAGAGCTCATCCAGTTTCCATGACAAATTTACTAAGAGGCAATGCATCACTGAAACTTCCATGCCAGTAATTATCCCCTTTAGTTGGCGGACTCCTCAGGAGGAACTAAGTTCACAATAGGTCGCCTTAATTACCCACAAAATGTTTAATGAAATTCTAATTATAGAAAAGATGTAGCACAGTGTAAAAGTTGAGCACAGTAACGTTTTTGACCCTGATGTGCTATTCATAACTCAACACTGTTATGAGAATGAATATGCGAAACTCAATCATTACGAACAATATGCTTGAATTGTCGACAGGCTCTGGACTAATTCGATAGTGGATATCGAACGAACTGCTAAAAATCGATGCTCTGCGCTAGCTTCAAACCAACGATAATTGCATCCGTGATAATTTGAGTTGCGCAAATTTTTCAAAGCTTCATTTGCTTCCAATCATAGGAACTTCACTCACAACCAGCAGTTTCACCTCAATTGTTTCGTGAGGAGTTTTCAGTATGATCAGTCGTGCACAAAAGAAACTAATTTAATAAAAGCGTTAAGCGTGTGATCTCAAATTTACAATTCAACTACTGATCACCGATGACATTAGCTTAATTTTGTGTTGATCTATCATTTTGTCATGATGTTACTGTACAAAATTAAATGCCAAGTTAATTTTCACACGATCGTTGAGGAATTTTAAAAACTTTTATTCATGTTAATATTTACCCAGGCACTTCGTCTAATTACGTGCATTCGAGTAATTTATTAATGCGAATGAATTGCTGGGAACCTTAACAGCTGAATGGTTGTTAAGCGCGATTCAAAATACTATTTTCGGGGCGAATTTGCAAAATGAAAATACTGCATCGTGTTATGATGACACTTTGTAAGATCTTTTATAATAACTTCACTTTCCTAGGAATATCATGAATTTTGGCGATCATTTACACGTTGAGTGGAATGTTTCAACTGCATCAACGATTGACGAATTAATTCATTTTATGAATAGAAATGTTGATATCTGAAACATCTCAGCCAATAGAATATTCTTGACAGAAGCAAGATCGAAGCATGCCGATGAGCTGAATTTTACATGGGATGGTCGTAATGCATAGTGTGCGTTGACTTCATTTGGTGCACCTTGTTTAGTCGCTAGGCCTTCGGCATCACATTCAACAAACAGAAGAAAGTATTCAAAGCATTGCTTTTGATGCACTCATTCGTTTCAGGTCATTTCTTAATTTCCGTAATGAGTTAGTTCAATGTTCATTTCTTTCAATGTGCGAAATATGGAAGCTTTACCGTGCGTGCTTCGTCCACTGAGACTTCGAATTTAGATAAGTTGTTCAATTTGATAAGTTGCATAAGTTCTTTACTCTGAATTCATCTCACGTGAAGGTCTTCCCCTCCTCGAGCATCTCTTTCCTAATGCATTGCGCATGCACATATTTCATACTGCCATTTCATAAAAATGCATTGTGTAATTAATCTAATCTAATTTAATTCAATTTAATCTAATACATAAATATGTAGTATGCATCATTACGACCACCCATGATGGATTAATTTGAGAATAGCAAACGATGCAAAAGAGCATAAATAATGCTCATGGAAAAGAGGTTATGATGGAAACTGCATTGGTTAAATATTCTGTTTCATTTGAATTTTAGCAGTTGTATATTCACTGAAACAAACTCGTTTCAGCGCGACTCATTCATCTATCAAAATATTGAACAAATGCAGGTCTATCTGTCTGAACGACAATAATTTTCGTTGACAATGTTTTTTGATATTTTTTATGTGTTCTATCCACTTAATTCATCAATCACTACAAATGGTGTTCATTATATGAATGCTGAACAAGATTCGCTGACATTTCGAAACTATAACACACAGCGTTCAGTGGTACCATATCAGACTCCTCTTTAGGGAACACGTCGTTTCATACTTGTCATTTTTCAGATTGTGATTACGGCTGTCAGCCTTCACTCCTACTTCGCACATAATACAATATTATTATCAAATCTATTCTGTAAATTAATCGCAACTGAAAGCACATTCTTCAGCCGAAAAATTTTTAAAAAAATGAATTGCTCAGATCACTGATGACTTTTAAAATCATTCACTATCCTTCAAATGCCATTTTTTCTGGCATGTATTTCAACCTATCCATAGTCAATTTTCATTGTATAAATTAAATCGCAACCATTGTGCAGATTGCTGCTATATCTATTCACTTAAGTAACTGTGATGAACATCAAACACATCATTCACCATGCATATCGTTTGCGTCATTCATGCAGTTCGCATGGGAACCCGAGACCATGACTGTTGAGTCGCGATCTCGATCTCGCGATTTATTTTCTGAAAAATGACGAGATTCTATAATTTGATGAAACACTGCACTTGATATAATCTCGGTATCTTCACTTTACACGTCAACTATCCATTCTCATATTCAATAATACTTGTTGTTCAACTCAAGCGACATTGAATGGATGAATCATTAGATAATAACGGCACTTCTCAACGAACAGTAATTTCGTTATGTCATCACAATTATTTCGCCTCTCGTTATCACCGTTCGTTCATTACGATCGATCAACTTCGTCTTTATGTCTTCAAACAATTCACTTTGTTCGGAGGGAATATTTTTGTTCCGAAATGAAAACAAAACTGAGAACTGTAAGTTATGTTGTGAAATCAAAAAAAGGAAAAGAATCAAGAATCAATAGGAAATATCCACAAGAATTCTGGAGTAGATTGCAAGAGATGCATACTGGGAAGAAAAATATTACGAAATTTTTCTTCGAGGCCTTTCGTTGCGGGGAATGAAAATAATGATGAGTTTGAATACACCTCATCGATGGCGATTCATTTATCTAGAATGGAGATGAACACGGCATTTCTCTGCCAGAAAAAAAAATAGAATTAATGCTGGTCTACCAAAACGTCGTATGTTGCGATGAAAGTAATAACGTGAACCGTATGATAATCTCCGAAGTATATTCGAACGAATAAACGAAGAAAACAGTTGCAGGCATGACAAAATTGTTGAGATCATTTGAAATGATCCCACCGAAAAGATCGAATGTGGACGAGCTTTCTTTGCCTTTTGATTTTTTTGCACGAAACTAAACTTTGTTATGACGTTGATACTTTAATTGTTGATTTTAAAGCGTTATGGTTCATTGAATAGAGTGTTTTTCAAGTAACTATGAAAAGACCACTTCAAAATGAACTTATTGAACACATGGCATTTCTGAAGTTGTTGAATCTTGATCGCGAAACGATCCCGGGATTACAAAATACTCGGGATTTTGTAAATACCAGTTCGAGTCGAGCTCACTTTATCGAAATTTATTCAGAAAAACCAGTAAACTCGATGAAAGGAACATATTTCACACAAAAAAGGGTGTCCAAAAATTGTCTCAGAAGATGCAATGTTCAAGGGTATAGCCTATTCTGACGCATTACTTTTATTTCACTGCCATTCAGTTTGATGAAGCTCACAAACCATATCATAGATATACTCTCAAATGATGTTTGAGTGAACTCAAAAGTAGCACTCTTTATTTGTGCCGTCGTTTTGAAAACACGCCATTATCATTCACAAACACACAAAATTTCAATTACGTCATTAAGTGACATTCATTAATGTGCTTTCAAATGCTAGCATACAATGAATATCACCTACGTTCATCGAACTCATCAAAAATCGTCAATTGTCGCGGCTGGTTTAAAAGCTTGCAGAAATTGATCTAGAACAGCGCACGTGATAGGCCAGTGGTGTAGCAGCAGGAACATTGCACTGATAGATATGAGAAGCATGGTGGGTATGGGCTCGATGCAGTTGTTGTGAAGATGCATCATAAAGTTGCAAACGAAAAGGATTCAGTTTCGACACCTTAAATTTGACCGTCAATGTGTGTAGTGAGCTTATTGCATTTAGACTTGTCATTTGAACTATCTTGCAGCTAGATAACATATTTTAATAGCTTCGTTAAATGTTTTGGAAAGTAACCTTATCAAATGTGAATGAAACTGTACTAGTTGAAGTAAATGTTTTGTCGAGGTTTTTGAGAACAACGAAAGATGATTTCATTGATGAACAAAAATATAATTAGAACCTCCACACTGAGCTCATTCTTTCAACGTAATAATGTGGTTAATTGATCATCAGGCGCACATTTTAATTATCTTCCATAGAAAGTCAATATGTACCTGTTCCTTTCCAATTCTATTGGAACAGTTTTCATCAGAATCCACTGACTGATGTGCATCTAAAAGGTGCTATTAACCTCCGCGATTCTTAACCTCTCTTCTGGCTCAAATTTCTTTAGAAATTTTGAATTGTCGTCTCACCCCTCACATCATCCTTTCTGTATCTTTCATCCACTACAGCAAGCGTTAGTAATGCGGATAGTTGTATATCATTAGAGTACGTTCTAGCGTCTTCAGAAATACATACACTGAAGTTCATACTCGCTTACTTTATACACATGTACGCGTTGAATCTCTCTCTATCTTTCCCCCTTCCACCCCCCCCATCGTCCACCTCGCCGACTTTAATTTATAAAAAATGAAATATTATCTCGTAGCCCTTGTTGGGAAATCCTAATCTAAATGAAATTAAAAACTTGTTCAGCAAATCAGCACAATCCGTTGTTATATGTACTTCCATTATTAATCAAGTTGTTCAGTTATCGCACTAATTTCAACTTGCTATAGTTATGAGGAGGTGGTACATATCGAACATGAAATGCACGCAGCAGTGAAGAATTCAACAGCTGTGAACATGAACACATGATCAAAATATGAGCGGCTGATGCTTACGAGTATGAGTCGTGAGCAAACAGATGCAAATGCGCACTCACTGAATCAGCAACTCTGGATGAACTCGCGAGCAATGAACATGAGCAGCATGCTCGCGTTATGAGTCTTAACTGAGTAGCACCATTTTCAAAAAACCGTTCCTCACTGTTTGCAAAAGACAAGCCTATCCGACGAAAGTCATATTGATCTATCAGTGAGCTTGTCTCGTTGCAAGCTTTCTTCCACTTCCCCTTCAATGGCTGCAAATGTGAGTGTTGTAAAAATAACGATGCTGTATTCCGTTGTTTTGATAAGTGTCCCTTAAACGCCGATCAAAAGCTTATCTGATAGTTAAAGAAGTTTTTTGCCACTTACAAAAAGCTTAATCGTTCTGTTTGATAAGGAATCGAAGACCATCAATTTAAAAAGTTGATAACAACTCTGCTCAAACATTTCGACGACGATCACTCACGTATTTAGCAATTTGGTAATGTAAAAGATTGAACAATTCAAAAATGCCTACTTATACTAACAACAAACATGATGCAGTCTTCAAGTTATCAATGTGCATATTTGAATCACAAAAGAAAACAACTTGAGACGGTAAATTTTTTGAAAAACCGATGCGATATTGGATTATTTGGCATCAGTTAGTAAAGAACAAAAACGCAATGGGAAAAGGCGTTCCAAAAAATTTTGTGACATAAATGGATGCAAGTATCATTGATACGACGATTGTTTATGGAGGTATCGTAATCCTCGCGACAACACCTTGTTTTGTATCACTCGTCATATCCACAGTAACTGATGGACGGATGTCTATGGAAGCGGAACTGATATAACTGATAACTGACAGAACAGCGCAACACAGCTCTGCACAAATGATTGAAATACCTCCAATTAACTCATCGAGAACACACCCACTTGCATCTAAACGAACACACATATGCTCTATTTGTCCGCATCACTGGTGACTAAGCATTGAACTTAAGGTGAAATGACCTGAGATTTCAAAGGCTCCTACTAGAGAAGGCTTATTTCGGCTTATTGATCTCATCGTAGGATTTACGCTAACATGCACTAAACGGCATATTAAAAATATTCGATTCGCAGTATTG
Organism: Anisakis pegreffii; assembly: GCA_035041965.1. NCBI lineage: Eukaryota > Metazoa > Nematoda > Chromadorea > Rhabditida > Anisakidae > Anisakis > Anisakis pegreffii. The sequence goes on along the minus strand of JAPYMA010000584.1, from coordinate 278 downwards.
CTATTCCATTCCTGTTCTGTGCTGAATGACACCTTGAAGAGTTGTCTTTCATAATGAAATGTGCCTCAATATATGACTACTCAGTTCAGTCACACTTTGCTGAATCCCTAACCGTGTTTTGCATTAGCACAATTTCTAGATGGCTTCTTAAATCGATAAGACTATCGCGCTAAGACTACACCTGAATTCCACCAAATTTGTGGGCCCAAAACCACAACAGTTGCCGTCACGACAATCCCAAACCGGTACTCGTCGATCCTTTCAAGCTGTTTCGGTGT
>JAPYMA010000583.1:0-111512 GCA_035041965.1 Anisakis pegreffii | reverse complement strand
TGGCAAATCCTAAAGTAATAAGTTTGACATTTGTAACGTTGATTCCAACAGTAATCTTCATAACTTACGTGCATGTTGCAGTACACGAGGGCGTTATCTGCTCAAATTTTAAACGAGTTAAGGCTCAGACTTACTCTCAGTCTTCGGCTTAGATTCGCAACAGGTCAAAATGCATCTACGTGCACCTATATGAGGTTTACCGGTTGCCGATTTCAACTTTCCGAGCATATTTGCTGCCCGAATATTTTGTAGCGGCCATCAAAGACTCGAAAACATCTCAAAACATAAATATTTATTGCACCAGTGATAATACTGAAAATAAGGTTTCGTTGACATAAGAATAGCTCTTAGATTGGTCCAAACCCCTGACCCTAAATAAGAATATATCATTGAAGCTGGAGGCTTAGGAATTGATTTGAGGATTAGACTGCTTGCTGAAGATGATAATGATGATCCTTAATAATACACATACAAATCATTCTATAACCATCTGCTGCTGTGCTAATAAGAATAGATGATACTCATACGTTTACTTATAAATGAATTTGCATATTCAGTTAACAATTGATGTTTTGCAGTGGTGTTATGAATAATTCTGGTCAATTACCTATTTAACTATTATTTGTTTTTGCGCAACAGTTTTGATCATTCCTGATCAGTTCATAAATGCATGCATTTGAATAGTGTTGGTGCACTACTCATTCTTCAATCTGTCTATCTCAGTAGCATCGCATTATCCTAATGAGATCCTACCTTTTTATATCCACATTAAACAAGCCGTTGTTGTCATTAAACCGATCGATTTGAACGTCTTTCAAACTCGAACGAACAAAAAATTTGGCTAGTATGGTTTAGTGAATGTGTTTATGTACATTTGTATGCTTTGAGAATTCACGTGATCCGAATGATACTACCTTCGTAAGTACGCATTCGATTATGTTTGATGCTTGTTATGAAAAGTGTTCATCCTCAATTTTAGTAGTACATGAAATACAAAGTTTAATAAGAGGTGAATGATAAAATCTTCAGTGAATCATTTCAACGATTTGAAATTAAACATCAAATCTGCGAATGCATTATTCGTTCATGTTCATTAGAACTGTGAACGTATTAACTGATGTGAAAGTAAGAACGAGATGGATGAATTGTTTGCTCGTCGTTATGTTTTTCGATGTATTTTTATGGGTCGAAGGTTAATTGAGGGTCGGATCCATCTTGTGGACCTCCTACGGTGACACCTGCTTGCCTTGTTTAGCAGGCATATCCACCCAGCGCAGTCAAATCCGTCAGTACTATATACTCATCGTCTAAATGAATGCTTGTGTGTCTATGTGCTTGTATGTTAGTTAAATTCTCTAATTATTGCATTTTAGTGATTGTTGATTATGTTGTTACCATTAACATGTGATGTATTCAATACATACTTTATTATCACAGAGGATTATCGTTTAAATCGTTTGTCAAAGTTATTTTCATTTTATCGTCAATTCATTTTTATGATTTCTATCATCCGCGTATGCATATTCACCAACTCGTTTCATTCCTCATTGAATTTTGCTTTGTCAAATCTCACACAAAATGTGTGCTTAACAAAGATGGTTACAGTTTCCTTATTATTTATTACCATCGTTAAATTTTTCGTCAAAGAATTAGCAACTGCTTTAAATTAGAAAAATTCAATAAAATTAGTATCTGCCATACTTTTCTGCGGTTGATTTAATTCGCTGACTCGTTCGGGGAGAATGCATTCGTTTAAACTTTATGCACTGAAATTGAAATGATGTTGTTTGTACAGAGCATGCGAATATTTGAGTATACGTTACTTATTGTGTGAGCAGTATTACCTTCTCATTGATTAATAAATACGAAAAACAAAATTTGAAGTGAGAGAATCAGCTACAGTAGATTTCAGTTAGTGTAAGCCTGTGATTAACGAATATGTTTAACGATTTTCAGCGATAATTCTCGTTCCAACGGTTCAACGTTGTCGTCGTTAATGTTTTGGTTAACGAAGTATCGGATTCGCTGTTAATATTTTGGTTAATGACGTCTACCCTTAGTGTTTGACATACTACCTTTCTCTCCACTCCCTCAATCGTATCTCAACAACGCCCACTAGAACAGCTGCGATCAGCAATCATACTGTCTCTAGTGATTAATTGTATATCAACGTTAATTCGAATAAGATATGAAAATGTTTTTCTGACAAGCTATGAAGTTACTTCTGAGAGATGCGCTTTGCGGATGCTCATTCTACTACTTGCATAATTCGCAATTGTTGTCAATAAAAGTACTTTCAATTTCCATAATTGTATCATCGTCATTAGCATTATCAACATTTTATTCGTATCATCATTATTGTCATCGTCATCGATACAACATTGTCGGTATACTGAGATTTTATGTCACATTATCATTTCAGGGCAAAGTGAGCGCATTTCGAGCATCGGGAAACGAAACATTACGGTCAGTGTTTTTCAGTAATACGATAGATCTAAATTTTTGAGTAGTTCATAGCTGTGCCATCATTATTTTTGGTTATTACCATCACGGTTATTCACCATAACTGTCATTGTTTATTTTCATTTATGTCTTTATTAGTATTGCCATCATCATTACGCACGGATGCAAGAAACATTTGAATATCTATTTGAACATTCAATTAAACTACTTTAACTGGTCATGAAAACACTCAATTAAACTGATAAATTATAATTATTGTTCGAATTGTGTGTGTTTATGAGACTGCATAACATAACTATCCTTACATAACTGCTTGACCCAGCCACGTTAAATATTCATGAGAATACACATATTTGGTCATTTATCGAGCGCGCACTTGCTAATCAATTATTTATTTAGTTTATTTGATTTGATGTTTATGGCCATTATTGTTATTATGATTGTTCGGGCGGAAAGCAACGTGAAAATGCTAAAAATATCACGCTTCAATCATTCTAAACTTTAAAATTAAATAAACAATTTCAGTGAAGGGCGTATTGAAAATAGTACGACGACCTTTCTAAGTGGTACTTCTGTTTGGAGTGTTCTGCCCGAGGGCACAAAATCCGAAGCTCTAATGCCAGCCATACCTGATCGCCCGGTTGCACTGACCGCAATGAGTGATGCAGCCGCAACGGCTGCAGCCGTTGCCTCATACGGTACGCATCTCGTGCCATATGGTATTCTTTTTTAGAGATATCGCTCTTTTCATCATTCACTTGATCCTCTTTAAACGCGTAATTTTTGCTTTTTTATTACAATCAATCATTTGATGATTATTTGCAGCACTTTTAAAAACGTTTCAAAAAGATGAAACACTCACCTATTCATTAAAAATGCGTTTAGCGTATAAAAATAATTTCATTTAATTTTATTCCTCCAACATAAAATGAACTTTTATACTAAAAAATAACTGAACTCTAGATTCACGTATGCTCACAAACTCACCATATTATAATGGTGCTTATTCAGCAACTAGCTATGGTATGTATACAAATAGTGCACACCAAAATTATTACCATCCTGTTTCATCATCATTAAGGAGCACTGCTGCTGCCGCATTTCCATTTGCAGCCACACCTCAAGCATATTATGGTTGGTTTAATATTGAAATGTTGTTCTTTGACATATATATTGGGTGATGCAACAATAACACAAAAAACCTTTCTAAGTTTTGAAACACCGAGCGATACCGATTGTTTCACATGTGTTAAATGTCATTCCATGCAAAATTTCATCAAAAAATATTGCGTCTGTAGATGGCGCAAAGCACATGGTCTTTTCAATACGGTAATAAGCGCAATTACCACTGGCCTTCCCAAATGTTGCTCGTTCTTTGCAATTTTTCTGAGCCGATTTCTACTGTACCAAGAACAATTCATTTTGTCATAGAAAAAGATATTCTCGAAATTTTCATTACGATAGTAAGCGCTAACTGACACTGAAGGTCTCTTCTCGTTATTTTCTGTCTCTTTTTTCATATCATACTAGCGATATATCGTTTCTTTAGAATTCGAATACTTCTCACTGTTATGTACTGACTGCAATCATTAAACTGCGGTTTTAACTGGAAATGAATCAAAGGCGTGCTTCATAGATCTGGTAATTAATGAATTGAAAGAAATTGTACTAAAAATCAAAAAATTCTTCAACCATCTAATTGCTTTCCATCAACTTTGACTAATTTCCCTTCAACAAGTATTTTTGACTTTTTCTGATACAGATGGATTTCTTGGAGATCTAAGGTACTTACTCCTTCACAAAATTATCATTCTTCAGTCTTGACGAAAAAAAGATTAAAATGATAGTTCCATGCGAGGAAGCGATCCTCTGTAGCCAACAATTTCTGAATTGATGGTTCATATGTTTGATCAGGTGTTTGTTGATGAACTAATTTCATATCTTTTTCTACTTCACAGGTATGCACTTTTTCAGTGTCTAAAATCCTCTCTGCTGAAATGGTTCCTCTTTGTCTGAGGCATCAGAAATCCAGTCAAAATTTTCGAAAAATCAACCAAGCAAGAGAAACACTCAGCAGCAGTTGCTTTCGCTACCATATCAAAAAGTTCGAATAGCTTTCGTCAGGCAGCGATTGTCATTGTTATTCGATTGTCACAATAATTTATCTGATATGTTTCCAAAGTAAATCGAATCCATTTTGCTCGGTGTTTCAAAGCCTGTAATGGCTCTGTGTTTTGCACCACCCAAATACATTAACAGTACAGTATTAGCACATCAAATGTAATTTCATGTTCTAAAGTTATATCATGCGATAATCTGTTATAGCCAGAGGTGAGCACCGTTGGGCAAAATTTTAATGATAATATCTGACAATTCGTTAGCCAAAAAGTTAACGTTGATGACGTTGAATGGTCGAATCAAGACAAAAAGTATTAGCGATAATCTTGAACAAGAAGAGAACCGCCGATGCTAATTCTGCTAATTTGATGCAATCGTTAATTCGTTAATGAAAAAATTAGCCCTTGTGCGATGTTTAGGTCAATTTCACCCGTTTTTAAATTTTGCCAATCGAAAAATCGTATAAGTTGATGTTACTTCAACCTTATAACTTTAATTCATTTTCTGAAAAGAGCATAACTGAAAAACAGTTCTTACTGAACTCAATCCGTACGTATTATGAGGTGTTTCGATCAGATTCAGGCAGCAATAGTAGAGGCATACTGTGGGCTCTATAAGCCTCTAGTTTTCGTGATGGTGGTCTCACGAAAACAAGTAGTGTTTATGAAAATAAATTAAATTCCTCAGCATCAGATATAGTTTCATAATATTAGACAACCCCATCTATCCGCTTGTACCAGGGAACCATCATTTGGCTAGGCAAGACCGAAGGTAGCTTGAATACGGAGATTATAGTTGATTTCACATCTGTTTTCCGAGTCTGCAGAACTCGAATATAAGTGATGAAGGTAGGAAGCTCTGCTCTGAATTAATTAGTATGTCTGTGCAATTTTGAATGAATCAGTAGTTGTTGAGCGGACCTCGAATTTCAAGGGGTAATACGTCTACAATTCAATATACGGTTTTGCGAGGCTGGAATTATAAACGAATTGCACATTCCTGAAAAGATTCCAGAAGTGATTCTATTCACGCGTCATTCAAAAATTGATTTTATATACCAAAACTGAGTGTATACCAGAAAAGGTATGTGCAGGAATATTCTTTCGCCGCATCACCGCAACGTATGATCACAGGTGTTTTTGTAAACAGATTCGAAAGCAGTTAAGCATGTTCCACGAGAGAATATAAATATATTCTGTCTCGAAAACTTGGCAAACGTTTGAACTATTTTTTGATAAATCAACTCAGCCATCTAGTTCAGCTTTCGGCAGCTATATCCCTGTGGCTTGTCGAATTGAGATCTGACCAACAAATATACATCAGCAGGTCAATATGACCCTCGAGCATCGGCTGAGTAACACAAAAATCACCATCGCACAAGGACTAAGAACGGTAATTGACGACTAGCAATGAGCAGCATTGTGCTCACCTCCAGTAATAACCATATAGCTGTAGTCATAATAATGATGACAATAAAGCTGGTGTAATTTAAAAGGTATTTGAAATAATTAGGCAATGGCTACTCTACGACTGGATTTGACTACGGTTCATATCCAGCAACTGTTCAGTGCTACAGTGGTCGTGGCGGTTATTATGGTAACACGATTAATCCAGTCTCATCGACATCATCGCTTTATGTTTGTTTCGAATTTCTTGAGAGTTTTTTAATTCGACATATTTCGTCAATATGTGATTAGCTTATCGAATATTTTTTCATCACTTCCACTTTATTATTATTGCTATTATTATTATTATTATTATTATTATTATTATTATTATTATTATTATTATCATTATTATTAATATTATTATTAATATTATTATTATTATTATTATTATTATTATTATTATTATTATTATTATTACTATTATTATTATTATTACTATTATTATCATTATTTATTATTATTATTATCATTATTATCATCATTATTAGTTTTCTTTCTAGCATTATCGTGATTTCTCTTGTTCCTAAAATCGACTTTAATACTATTATTATCAGAATTATTGTTATCAATATCATCATTAACTGTGGTTATAGGCAATGAGTTCTTTGCCTACCGATGTTGGGCCAAACAACCAACTTCCAGTGTTTACTTCATCGAAAAGTGATATAAAAAAATCAGGTTCATTTCAGACTAATTCACTCAGCAACTTACTGAAATTAATGCACTCGTATTCGATCTCACAGTGATGAATGTCGAGCACTGCTTTGAGTTGAATTCATAATGATGATTACAGTCAACAGAAAGCTAGATATAAGCCGGATAATGGCTTCGAAAACATCATTTACATTGCAACAACATTCGGCTTCGAGCAAAAGCATTGTCCCCCTCACCAAAAAAAATTTGCTCGAAACCGAAAGTGTACCAATTTCGTTGATTTTTAGAGTGTGAAAATAACCTCTAATATGCACTCATTCAATGTCATTCATCAAATAGTGAAATCGTTACCAAGCTCGCTCGGTTCATATTCATTTTTTAATCAGTCAACCATGAGCAAATCATTCGCATACAGACTGGATTAGAACTAGTGCTATTTCCGTTCTAATCTGTTCATTTCTAAAGGAGTTCTGTTCTATCCTCTCACCCGAGCGTTTCGAAGCTATTCTCCTCTATTCCAACTGTTCTTTAACTGGGACGAGAAAATCATTAATTAGAACGCGCATCCGATGAACACATGATGACAGCGGTTTTAATGTTATCATAAGAGCAAATGATCTTCTTGATGGGAATATTTGAATGAAGATTGATCAGATTGCTGATGGAAGTAAAGTTTTAGCGAAAGGAGCAAAGAAGAAGAAGCTGGTGAACAGCCATGGTGGTAGTTCAAGTCCAGATGACCGTTACACTCGTGTTTTTATTTGGGAAATGGAGGACGTTTGCGTCTTATCGAATGTTTGTTTACGTTCTGGTGATGCAATGCGCGGCCAACGATTCGCGAATATGATTAATGCAAATATTGAACGACTTATTGCATCTGCATTTGGTATTGATCATAACGATGTGAGTTCATTCATTCATAATCAGTGTTTCTTTTTTAAATTTCGAATAAAATGTTATTCATGATAATATGATTTCTTAGGAATGTGATCATGTGAATATCGAGGATGTAAGTGTTGATGATTGTGTTGTGAATGATATGATGCACTACGCACAAAATGGTTCGGAATCACTATCAACGACAAGCACTAGTAACAGTGGTGCAATGATAAGCAGCAGTAATACAACAAATAATAATAATATACTTTCATCCTCTTCTACAACTGCGATTTTACTTGCAAATGCTCATTCGAATAACGCCAATACCACTCAATCACTGAGTCGAGGTGGAATTGATTGGATGCGAAAATTGGCTGCAAAATACCAGCATGTCAAGGAGACTTACCTTCTTTACAAAAACAATTATGCTGGTTTGTTGATCGTTTATATGATGATTGTAATAGTAGTACTGATAACGAAAATAGTATTACTGAAAACAGTAATGGTTATAATCATAATGAGGATATCACTAATGGTAATCACGTTGCTTATAGTGATCATTTTGGTTTTCATTGCTATTGTCATTATCATTATTAGTATTATTGCAGTTCACATTGCTGGTAACAATAAAATCAGCAGTACGTAATGTTATCTTATTTGGTTGATTGATCACCATTCATTTTGCCAACATTTTAGGGTTTATTGAAGAGAACAGTATTAGTTTGGAGCGTGCCGAATTGCTCGCTTTCAAGTCCACAATAGATCCACTTACGCAAGCGTGGACTGATAGCGTAGCGAGATGCTTGAAAGTTATTGTCGATAGGTAAAACTTGCTTGATTTTAGTTCATATTCGTACTCAATACCTGCTCTGATTATAAGATTTGTGAACAAATTTAAAAATTTCATTATTCACTATTAACATTCACCAGAATCTTTAACGCAATATTTTATCGCTACTGTTTACTTTTGAAATGTATCGTTATCGTAAATAGATCCTCTCGAGAACATTACGCGAATATTCTACTAACAAACGAAACTATCATATGCACACTCGCGAAACTTTTGATAATGGAACAGAGTGCGATGATTCCCGCTGAAAATGTGTACAACACGGCAAAAACGGGCAAAGATTCCGTTATTGAAAGAATTTTGAGTCGATTCGGTAAAAAGTGCTCATTTGTTATCATATCCACTCAACCAGATACACATGAAATTGCCAAAAAAGTTAGTATTATTATTGTTGTTATTATTATCGATACTGCTATCACTATCATTATGATTATTATTACGACGAAGACTTTCTTCGTTTGTAATGCGAATCAAAATGTTAATGTTACGAAGGATAAGGTGCGCAGTAAGCAGTGTTACGATATTGCTAACTGTAATTGCATATTTCACGAGTAATCTTTTGCGAACAACATCACATTAATGTTTTGATTATTCTTGGTGATATTACTCTCGATATTGATATTGTTATCACTATTTTATTGATGGCGATGAAATATCTATTATTGGTGGCAACAATATTTATTTATTGTTATTTTACGAAGTCATATCACAAATTTTTCGATGAACGTCCGTTGCTCACGAATGTGAATGGTATGAAATTGCAGGAGAATATTCCATTATGGAAGCTGAAAAATGTGCACGATTTGGATTTATTTTATACGGCGCTGACACATCACCTTCTCAATTAATATTCAGTCGGTCTCATTCCTCTATCTGCGTTCACTATGATATTTCAACCTTTTCATTTTCCACTTGATTGGATGCGTTAACGAATGATCAAACTGCTGCATTAATTTCACAATCGATTTGTTTTCCTTTCTGATAATTCTTGTGATTTTCAGCTCTAAATTTTCCATTTCGTTGCTATTCTTTAATCAAATTTCTCAATCACCAAGTTTTGTTTTTATTGTCAATGATGGGCATACACCAAAATTAACTGAATCGAAATTCATTCCATAAATTGCAAGTGGAAGTTAATCGCCAAAAAGTTCCTCCAATTTATTTGAACCAACAAAATGGAATGAACCAACCCAATCGACTGGAATCATATGAGTGTGTTTGCATTTACAGTGCCATCAATAAACCATTAACATGTGCTCGATTTGTAATCAAATAAGTGGAATTTTGAGTTATAATCGGTTGGAATCAGTTAAGAGAAAGTATTTATGTGTGATGCTCTAAAACGTGAAACGATAGGCACTTTTGACAAATGCCTCTCAAAATCATTTGTTATTTCAAACATTAATCGTAAAATCTACTTGTTTAGTGTGGAACTGTTATAGTGATATGTGTGTATAAGATAATCGAGTATGGCTAAAAATATGAAGTATAAAGAGAATCATTGTTGCGATGGTTCACTGAATGGGGAACGTTGTCCCTCAAATGATCATCGAGCACATTCCAGTTCCGAACCTGAGCTCAACACGCCAGTATATATGTAAATAGAACATATTTTTGCGCATTCAAATCGCAGAAGAACGCATTACTTGCCATAGTAAAAAGTTATCTCTTTCGTTTGTTGGTATTACGTCTACTTATTGATATTACATTTTATTATTGTATTCATTAACATTATTAATGTATGGTTGTTTCCGTTAATTTTGTGAATACTCCTAACTAAGTATATTCCTTCTGCGCATTTTCGATGATATTTGTGTGCTTAATTCTTGTGATAAATAACTCTCAATAAATATAATTTATTCATTATTCGATGTAATACATTTCGCTACAGTACTGCACTTGCTCAAGTAGCAATTGGTTGCCTTAATCAAAACGATGCGTTTTCAGTCAACCATCGAAATAATGCTAACTTGTAGCGTAATTTTAGAGACTTTCGAGTTGGCATCGCTGCTGCATAACTGAAAATTTGATCAAGTCTAAAGATGTTCTTACGTTTCGATTTCAGTTCTGCTTTCTTACATGAACGCATTATTTTTTCGTTCGTTCTGTACTACCCGCTTTCATTACATACCTTTCTTGAAATAATTCACTGATCGGTGTGACATGCTCTAGGCAATGAGTGGCACTTTTGAAGAGACAAATCGTTTCCGAGCAGTGAATGTGTATCCAAGTACTGTCCATAGGACGTTCATTGCAGTAGTGGAAAGAGCGCAATGCACACAGTAAAATATAGCGGTAAGGTTTGTTTGATTCAATTTGTCTTACAAGTTCATTTCATCCATGATATTTTTTCATGTACTTATTGATTCGTTACACTGATAGTGAGTCGCTTGCAATTGATCCTCTTGAAAAGTGTTTACAGATGACAACTATTTACATTTATATCAACCATTTACATTTCTTCATTTGAGACCGTGAGCTCATAAAGTTAACAACATGTTAAGGAACAATAAAATATTTATGCACATAAATGATAAGTTGGTAAGAAAATATGTCCGTTCTGGTCGATAAGTATGTTTTTTGATAAGATTGATAAGAGAAAGAAGAATAAAAAGAAAAATTGATAAGTGGAAAAAGAATTTAAAAAATAATGAAGAACTCTTTAAACACTAGCAATGACAAATCAAAAACAATCTGTAGTGATGAAATTACTCCAAGATATTACGAAGACAGTACAGAATTTTGTTGAAACAAGCAATAATTAATTTATCATCATGTTTAAAAATCTTCACTATTCATTTAGAATAAATAAGATATTAATAAACTAACTGAAAAGTTGAGTTATATTTTAACGAAAATAGTATAGTTGGAGATTGCTAATGTGATTTCATTACAACCGCTTCAATATCGCATCATTTACCTGTCTCGAACAACAACATCATGTATCTAGACGTTTTGTTCTTTGCAGTTTTGCTTTCTGTCATCAACTCACCAAACAAGTCGAATATAATCAGCTTATTTTCGTTTTCTTTTCGAATATAATCAGCCTGTTTTCGTTTTCTATTCAGTCATCTCTCATTCGAAAACCGAACACCAATAATCAGCATCAACCATGTGCACTTCACATTCTCACTTACAATTAATAATTTTGCACTCATCATTGTCGATGCCAAACAATTTTTGTCGGCTGATTATCACTCCAAACTTTCTCGGATCATCTTTCGACTAGCGCTGGCTTGTTCAAACGTTATTTCTCGAGCTGTTTTCCATATATGCCTTCTGATTTTATTCTGTGCATTTTCCGAGAGGAATTCTCTTCTCGTAATTTAGTACACCGTCAGAATGAAAAGTTGTTAACTTCTTCACTGTGCAATCTTTTTAAATTTCTTTTGGTAAATTTTTATTGGTGATTCCATCATTCTGAACCATTATAATAAAAATTTATAAACAGTCATACTACTACTACAATGCTCTAAACCAGTGATGGGCACCCTACGGAAAAAACAGTTCTGCCAGCAGCGGAATAGTGAATTGCGCGCTATTATCCACTACTGATCTAAACGCTTTTGTTTCATTGCCAGGTATACCTTTAACTTTGAAACAATTGAACGCAAATTGGATCATAATATTTCAATAAGATCAGGTGTATTGTTTTGTCAAAATTTGAGATAATCATTCGATCGATTCGACAAGTCTTCACTGAATATTTTGGCGAAATATAATAGTTTACACACAAATAGCTATGTAGTAATAGAGCCGCGTGACATTGCGAAATGCGTGCGAGATGCAGTCAAAATGAGTGAAAGTAATAAGCTTGTTGTGTGCGAAATGCATCGTGAGGCGCGTTTTCACTCATTTGTGTGTAAATTATGTACTCACTCCACTGTTTCTGCGACATGTCTTTCATATATCATATCTCACACACAGTTTGCATATAAAATGGCTCTGCGACATGCTTAAAACGTGTTTATTATAACAAAATGACTTTAATACAATACGAAACGAAGAAACAGCGTATGTAAATCAGATATCTACATCGCCCAATCAAAATCAGCATTAGCAACAAAACAATGAATCGAAAGTAAGAAATAAATAATACATCTGTTATTTAAAAATTTTCATAGGAATCACTACATCAGTAATAATAAGTAATAAAATCAGCGAATCATCAACATAATCAACAGACGCCGAATCGAAACTGAGATGAAGAACTGAGAGATCGGCGATAATGCCTATAGGCTTAATACAATGGTATTTCTTCTTTGATCTTCATTATTTTGACCTTGATTGATCTTCGTCATCTTCATATTTCTTCACTATTTCTTCATTGATCAGGCATTTCCCCATAAATCAGATCACATCGGAATTCAGATGTGATCTGATTTATATTTGAATATCCGCTTATTTCTTACGTTTTGATGAGTTATGTTTAAAGCTGGCTATACACGTACGTGCGTTCGTTTTTGTATGATCAGAATTAAAGAAGTGAAAATTGGTCAGTGAACCATTTGTAGCCGAGTAAGAATAAATGAATGAATCAATTGAAGGTGATACAATTGTTTCGAGTAGGATCTTTCAACGATCGATTCAGTCAGATATGGCGTTATCCTTACTCTCGATATTATCATTATGCAGTGAAACAATATTTTTAGTGATTCTTTTGCTTGAAAGCAGTTCAGTTTTAAGCGTTTCTGAAGCACATCTGATTCATCAGGTTCTCTGCTTATTTCTTACCATTATTATTCACACAGTGAAAAATGCCGAAGTTTTTCTGACTTTTGTGGATTACTTTCGATTAATTAAGCACTGAATAACTGGTTTTTCTTTTATTTTCAGACTCATTCATATTTTTTGGATGTCAACATGAAACTAACTCCAAAATATATGATTTGTCACAACACAAACGATTACAACAATAACTATATAATCAGCGGTAAAAACAAAAACAATTTTGGCAGTATTAATAAGCAATGCAGAATACCATACGCACTTTCAGTGCTTATTTCACCCAATCGATTTGATCCGCAGGTTTAAATTTATGATCATTCATGTTGATATTGTTTGGCTGTATTTCATAATTTTAATCCCCACTCATCTTCATTCAAGAGCAACTCAATTGTGTGTGTAAGAAGGATCTCATATTGAATTTGAGGTATCTTTCGATGAAATTCCGTTATTAATAAAGAAAGGCATATGTTCATTGAAAAGAGTGACTTCACCGTATATGTGAGTGTAATCTTGAAGTGATTTTTATCCGTTATCGACGCAATTTTTTCTTACTATTATTCATTTATTCATTGTTTATCCATTAATTTACGCGCTTTTAGAGCATAGTGTTAAAAGAGGGTCAATTAACTTACTCGAATGGTCATTTCAACGATTCAACTGTGGTTCGTTTATCGCGTGCAGTGATACATCATGAAGAGAAATGTTATCTTGGTTTAAAACTTTTTGATATTCCTGGTGGATCGCAAGGTAGATAGATGCTTATTTTTATTTGTAATCGTCTTATTTATAAATTATCGTTTTTCTTATCGATTTTAATCGTTTTATTTATAACTTCCATTCATTTGTCAACCGATGGACAGTTTGTAATAATGATAAGGATTCGAAAATAATAATAAAGGATATTGCTTCAACAATAAAATTTATGAGAATGATAATGGTTATGGTAACAACGCTAATGATAGTGTTCACAACGCTAGTGACATGCTCAGAAATTAAGTTCCTTATCAATCTATAAAGAAGAGTTCCAAAAAATCATTTCGATACCATTAGAAAGAACATGCCATGATTTGTACTGTATGTAACACCAGCTTTACTGCTGCATTTATTATACCTCTTAACAAACTTCGAAAATCGCCCCCAAACGAGCCGCGTGGCTAGCATAGACAATTATCTTTGTACGGCTTTTTCCTCTGATTTAGCTTGAAATCATTGGCAGAGTTTTTTTTGATTGTCAGACTAACTCATAGCCCGCCCTCCGGATGAAAAATGAGCCAAGAAAGCTCGTTTCTAATCCTAGGACAATTACTTTGCTAGCCACCAACATAACAACAACATCGTTGTGCCACTTTATCGTTACTATTGTGACAGTTTCGATTAAAACTATCGTAGAAAATGTATTTGCATAAATTGTTGACGATCAATTGTACTTAAAGATTATTTCATCGTTGATGTAACACGTGTAATAGATGCGCATAAACCGAGCAAAGTGGAGATGATAACTGATTCTTTTCGTTTAGTGATGAAAGTTTCAAAAGAACGTGAAGTGAGCGCACGAGGTATTGTTAAAACGTTTAATGTAGAATTGCAGTTGTGATAAACATGAATCGAATGAAATAATTGATTTAGCTGAAGATCGATTATTTGGCATTCGCTGTGAAAATCTTAGATTAAGTCTTGATTCTGAGGATTATGTTCAATTTTGGAAACCAACTGCACATCCATTTAAGGGCCATCGCCGATAAATCGACGTGGTAGTAAAGTTGTTGATTGGAATGATGAACTGTCAGCATCGGATTGTGGTTGTTGGCTGAATAAATGTGGATGTTGCAAGTTCATTTCAATTCCCAAAATTCATTTAAACGATAATGGTTCGCTATTGAAACAAATATATCTTTCTCAAATTAATGATTATCTTACTATTAATAAAGTGCAGTCTTGTAAATTCCTCGAATTACGTTCATATTCGAAACAGAATTGCATATTTTGCTTTATTAAAAGGGTCTATTTCGAGAAAATATCGTCATTCTTTAACAGTTTCTCTAAATATTCCGTTCACACGGCTGAAATTTTTGTTATTATTGTTCTTCCATGGTCTTTTAGAACTCTTCTCATTGATTTTTTCTTGTTTTCTCCAGTTTGTTACAACAATTTTTTTGCACAAACTGACGAAAGATAATTTCTTTTAGTTTGTGCTAATATCACATACAACCCTCAAATTTTGGGGCTGGAATTAACTGTTTCAATAAATGATCATGTCATATTCAGGAACGAATTCTCACGTGAGTTATTATAGCAGTGTTTTTTTTTAAATTTCATTTATTCCGAAGTATCTTAAAGATAGACGACACGAGAGCCCATAGCAGTTCTAGTAGTTTTGTATCTGTTCCAGTTCCATTACGAATTTAGAATGACTGAAAGTTCGATTGATGCGATAGATAGTTTTGAATGCATAATTAGTGTTCGTCGGGGAGCAGTTTTTCGCACGGAGGGGGACCCCGCGGGGAGAAAAATGGACGGGGGGGGTCTCCGCGAAAAAGTTGGGGAGCAAATTGCGCTGGGGAGGGATCCCCGCAGGGAGTAAATTGGACGGGGGACCCCCGCAAAAAAGCTGGAGAGCAAATTGCGCTGGGGGGATCTCGTCGGAGAATGACCGCTCCCCGTGTTTCCCGACGGGGAGCATTTCAGCTCAATTTTTTAGGCAAAATTTCAATTTTTTTAAAGATTTTTCTTCTTTTTTTTAAGAAGTAGTTTTCTTTCCTGGGCACCTTATACTCACATTTCAAAACAAACAACAAGACAATATTGAAAGTGTTGCAGCGTTCTTTCACCATTTTCAGTTGATTGTTCGCGGTATTCGCGAAGGTTCGCGCTCCCCGTCCCCCCCGTCGGGGAGGACGGGGCGCGAAGCTGGACAGGAGGGGTCCCCGAGAAAAAGTCGGGGAGCGGATCGCCCGGGAGGCCGCGGGCAGAAAATTGGACGAGGGGTCCCCGCGAAAAAGTCGGGAAGCAAATTGCGCGGGGGAAGCGCTCCCCGCGTTCCCCGCCGGGGTCCCCGACGGGGAGTCCGTTCCCCGACAAACACTATGCATAATATTTTCTCTACAAACCTATTATTTAGCATCAAATAAAAATTGGTGTATTCGTATTCTACCGTATCAATCGAACTCATATTTTGATTAGGATGAATTTTGAAGAAAAAATATGAGCAGTGGTCTTTGCCTGCATTTGTTTACCTCTGGAACGTGTGCGTATAGGAATAGTTGTTGATAAATTTGATAACTGATTGGATTTTGCAAACATGGATACGTGTGCCAAATATTGTTTGCTCATAATAAGAGGCAACAAAAAATCTTCATGCACATCGTACGAGAGTACTGATATGATGAGCAATAAATTTATGAATACATTTCCTCCTTCTATTGTTGACAATAACTTTTTTTACTGTTGAAATTAAATGAAATTTGCGAATGAATTTTCAGTGCGTAATCCACCACCGCTCTGCTTTGAAGTGCCAGGGCTGGCAGAATATGCAGCTTTATGCATTCGCTTAGTGAACGTTCGTTTTCGAAGCATCTCATTTGTTTTTCCTTTTTTTCATTCAGACTACATGAATTACATTACATGATTTTTCAAACTTTCCATGTAGCAGTCAATTCTTGAATTATATTCTCAATTCTTCTCAATACAGCAGTAAATTTATTGTTACAGGAACGAATCATGCAATGTTTTGGTGATTGTTTTCAAAAAATTGACCACGATTACATTTTTTATCGGCCAATATTTCAAAAACATAAATGAGAAATTTCCAGCTAATCAAAGTTGTAAACTAATGACGTGTAATTATGTTTGATTTAGATTGACATTGGTCGAGACCATTTGAGTGGTTGTTTAGAACTGGATGCTCACATGTATCATTTACGTATAGCTCGAGTGAAATTAGGATGTTTCAATATACCTGTTGCAAAGAGCCTTCAGATGCCCATCGACACTACTCCATGAGAGTATACATTCAGTGCATCCTGGAAGAAATGCGAAAGGATGAACAAATTTATCTCCTAATACTGAACATAATACGTATTATGTTATGGATATTCACTGAAAAATCCTCTTTTGCTAGAAATTTTGTTCAATTCGGTGATAATTACCAATGCAAAAATTTCCAGAAAAAAAAAAGTAAGATTTTTATATTTCCCAATTCGAATTTCCTCGCACTTTTAAATTGATTATCGCTTCGGATATTTCACTCTTCGCCAACATCTCATTTACTGCGAAAACGTCTGCTTTTATTTAATTGCTTTTAGCATGCATCTTAATGAATTTTCAGAAATGGTTTGCAAGATAAGGCAAAAATTTTATTGCTTTATGTCCTTTTGCGAATTCTGGATACTTATAAACAAGATTTTCAGCTGAGAATCTAAAAGTGTATTTATATGCAATTGAACACTTTTCTTTTCTAAAATATATCATTATTATAATCATTTTATCAATAATACTAATTATATACTCCTATCACTGTTGTTATTGAATTGAGTCCTACAAGATTCGAGTGTGAAATGAATAGGATTAGTAACAGCTCGTGACTAGTCGAGAAGACTTCGATAAATATCGATTCAGATCCGCCAATGACGGTCTTTTAAAAGGGGTTCCAATGCATCTCATCCTTTGTATGGTGTTGTTTTCATTGAAAACATTGATGTGAACAAATGTCATTATACTTATGTCAAAATCACAGAGTGCATTAAATCCTTATGTTATAAATACATATTCAGTAAAGCAGCTGAAACATTGGTGACATCTGGATTAAATGTGCATAAAAAATTTTCAGACATTTTAGGGATCTCTTCTGTACGATGGCACCAAAGAATTGTGAGAGTTATTGATCAGAACTGAGCAAACATGGCGCCTAAAAAATCAATCAAAAGAATTTGCAAATCGAGCAATTGCGCGTCGAAGAATCAGCTCCACTTGAATGAATTTTCTTATACTCCAACTGCGGAAGTTTTCACTCATGAAAAAAGACTGAACGTGAGCGTATGGACCATCTGAAGATGATATTCATCAGATTGGTACAGTTAGGTACTGATCGAGTGATAGAGCGTTCAAAGGCATAAATATGGCGAAAACGTTGTAAACTTGCATTATCCGCGAAAATTGTCAAGAAAAATGCACAAAAAATAAAACTGATCGTAGAAGAAATAACCAGATTTGGATTTTTAGCTGAAAAAAAATCACATGCACTATCATGAGTGAACCAGAAACACGCTAAACTTGAGCCCAACACCTAGACTCAGCGAATCATGTTACATCCATTCAAGCTAACAACGCGCTGTTGCCTTCTTCAAGAGAAGAAATAATGTAGATTGAACACGAATTTATGCGTGAAATTGAATACCTTTTGTTAATACCTTAATATGAATAATGTTGATACTGTTGCAGGTAAACACAATGCATTGAAATTTGTTTTGATGAGAATGCGATCGTTTAGAACGTGGAAAAGTTATCATTGTATTATGATAAGTTATCAATATTCATGATATAAGCACAGCAATAACGCATTATATCGAACTCACTAATTGAGATAGCAATGGACTGGAGTAAGAGAAAGTTCAGATGAATGAATAAACCAGATAACGGAAATTATGATTAAAACTTACACTTGTTTGTTATTGTTGTTGATTGAAATAATAAACTGCTCTCGAACACTACATCATAAATTCAAAATGTCTGAAAGTGAGCCGATTGGAGCATATGATGGGAAGAGTATAATACGATTGGAGAATTTTTAAAAACTTCAGAAAAATTCAGTTCAGTGATAATAACGATATTAATTCAACGGTGGTGATTCAATTAATACGTTTTAATCTGAAAATGCAATCGTTTTCTTTCATTGTATGACTAAAAAATGTTATATGATGCCTGCAAATCGTATAGTGCAGTGGACATTTATGAGAAAGCATTTTGAATGCATGATGTGTTGAAGTTACATATTGAAAAGATTCCAAAATTCCTGGAAGTATTCATTGATCCGATAAATAGCTCCATCAAAATACGAGTCTTTCAAAGGATCAGAATTACTGAGTGGCAGATTGCGGAAAGACTTGAATGAATTTCTGCGAAAACTGCAATTTTCCAACAACCTCTAAAAATATTCTTCGGATAACTATTACATCTCCAAAAATCTTTTATTTTCATTTATTTTTGTAATTTTTTAAATTCTTGTTATTCTGATACATTCCACTCATTTAGTCACATCTCATTGATTCGACGAAAGGAAAATTCACTCACACTTTTTTCCGAATTGTTATATTTGTAACTATTTTTCGTTCTAGTTCTCGTATCAATGAATACTTAACGCTAGAGATCAACTGGATATGCATGTTGAACCAGAGTTGTTGCTACTCATTTTTTGAATTTACTTCATTTTGATCATGTAATTTTTCAAAATTTCCCGATCACTTAATCAATAATCAACAATCAACAAATAAAATCATCAACAGTATTCCACGTATCCTTGTTCCATGATATCTGCAGAATAGACATCGAAGAGAAATCAGTTTTTCATTGCTACTTTAACAATGAGAAGTTATCATTAATGACTGTTTCATCGGTTGGTACACCAGGAGTTTTTTTTGAGTATGTGGTATGAAATGTTGGCTGATTAGTGAAACAATACACACTGTTGTCATCATTCTTAATTGCTTGAATCAATCAGTTGAAATCCCTGAAATCATTGTTCTTATCCTGCATATGGAGTTTTGATTTCTTGCATGTAGTCATTTTTCAAGGTTCTGAGTCCATAAGTTTTAAAGAAAACTGAACTCCGTATCACTCTATCGCATTACAAAGGTGCACTCATGGAAATTGTGCTTCTCGTGTATACGGAGTTCTGATTTTTTGCATGTGACCATATTCTGAGAATTCAAGTTGATAGAACAGATGCCCTGTTAGAACTCAGTGATTCCGTTCCGTGGTTATACGCATTCTTTTTTTCCTTCGCTTTTCATTCACTTTTTGTGCCTTCACTATTGTGTGTGCATTATTCATTCACTTGTTCGTTTGCGTTGCCGTTAGTTGCGTCAGCGAGTGACGACATACTACGCTCGCATTGCTTAGGTTTCATTGCCTAGTGGCGTCACTGCAAAAGTGCGCTTTGGTTTGTGTTAGCAATGTGGGATGGGGGAAGGATAGGGTAAAGATTACTTCAGTCACCGTCGTCCCATACTTTTGTAACCAATTTTGGCATGGTGTTGCTTTATTTGACGCTGTCAATGACAACTTCATGTTTTGTAGTCGTAGTGAAATGAAGATCAGAGCACAATGTCGATGCAGCAGCAATCGGTTATTTTTCATCAATTATTATTGTTGGTAATACTAGCTCACTTTCAGATGACCTCATTGCTTCTATCTGTACCTGTCGTCGCAAAAGAATCATCCAGAAAAGATTTTCCCAGATCTTGGAACCCTGACGTTTTTGCTGAATTTAGCGTGACAGCTGAACGTGAAGTGGAATTAAATCGTGCTGAAGCAAGATATTTTCACAAAAAAATACTGCAAGCCAAAGAACCAAATTTTGATTTGAATCTTGGATACGATTCATTCCAATCGAAAGATGATCTCAATGGTCCAGACGGTGAAAAATTGGATGTTCTTTGCAAATGGCTAATTTGTCAAGCCAAACAGCGGGGCGTTCCAACCAGAGAGGTAGGTGGCATGTTCTTTCGTCTAATGCTTGTAATAATAATAGTAGTAGTAGTAATATTAGCAATTGTAATAATGTTTTTTGTGAATTTTGAACCGTTCTTTTTAGTGCATCAGGATAACGTCGATTTTTTTCTCGTTCAGATGACTCTTTTATAAATGAAACTAGTTCAAGAAATGGACTCTCATGGAGAAGCAATAGCTCGTTTTTCGTTCATTTTTGATCAGAATAATTCACTAGACGATTGTGAGAGTCTATAAATTTCTAAACGTTTTTTTTAAAGATTTGCTACGAAACGGATTTTGTTTGCTATCGTGGTCTTTTAACAAGAATCGCGTCAACACCTTATGATCAGAGAGAAGGCTGGAAATTATGTGCAGTTCGCATCGGTTCAACAATTTTTCTGTGCGAATTCCAAACCGAAAAAAAGAAACAAGAGATTGCTGAGAGAACAGATCGTCAAAAATTGATGTGTTATTGGGGTTTTAAATTTGAACAATTTGCTACAACAGATCGTCCTAACGTTAGTCGATTGACCTTTCAACTATCACATTCTGTCAATAGCCCGTTGCTTCCGCTTCTAACCAGTCCTGTAGTTCTTTTCAGTTCCAAGTAAATCTAATCGTATTTTGATTACCAACTTAACATTTTTGATTTTTCTGATGATGAATGGATACTAACTTTTGAAATGTGTACACATTTATTGTTACAGTTTTCAGTCGGAACCGAACACTTCCGAAGCGGTTTCTAATCTGAAAGAATTTGATGTCGTCCTCAGGGCAAAGCTAGGAGAAAACGAAGATGGCGTTCGACTTATGTTCGCAGCAGAAACGGATTGTTTTGATGCGGGTAAAATATCATTAGTATCGTTGTTACGATGATAATTATCCTTTTATTCATTTCTACAGTATTATCGTATTATCAACATGCTCACGATGCAAAACGTTATTCAGAAGGCAATTATTTGGAGTTGAAAACTGTGACAAGTCAAAATCACCAGTTGGCTGGGAATTTCTGGATGATGAAGGCAATGAAGTGGTGGCTGCAGTCGTATCTGGCAGGTATTCAACGTATCATTGTGGGATTTCGAACCTGGCAAGGTCTGTATGGTTAATGAACGATCGTTATGAACCAGACATACAAATAATATACCAGAGCAGTTAACAACATTTCTGTTAGAAGCAGTTGAAGAATAGTGTTCAGGTGGACCTTCTGCAGTATACAGTATTGCATTTAACGTAAATTCAAGTGATTTTATTATAGAGTGAGGAGTGCAAGCAGTCGTAAATTCTAATAAATTAATGACGACGAACAGAAAGAATATCCTTTTCGAGTAGTTTGAAAGCAATAAAAAGGCTCTAACACCAAAATCAATGATACTTCGTTATATCTGAACAGTTCTTTATCGGCACAAATGCTCTTTGCATTGCTATGAGAGTCTTCCCAGAATTTTCACTTGAAACTCTGTGGTTTGTTGGTTGATATGCCGATCGCTTGATAGTACAAGCTCATAGCTCTGTTGATAGCTGCTTGCGCTTTTTGAGAGAACTTGCAGGCTCAGATGCAGTGCTTTGAATGTTATCGTTTATTCTGACCAAAATTTTGCGCGGACTTTTGTTACAAATGAGAGCAGTGCTCCAAAAACCAGAATTAAGATTATTTTTTTCATCCTTGTATTATTCTAATGTGCATCAGTCGGTATCAGTATACCCTATTTTTTGTAATACATTAATGTATAAGCCTAAAGTATAGTATATTCAGGTATTGTGAAACGTGTAGCTGAAATTAAAGTTGATAGTCTGCGTCGAAATGGAACACCATGGTCACCGAGTGGAGCCATAAATTTTCTAAAAACTGTCCTGCAGTTGATTCGGGAAAAGATGTTTAGTCTTGAACAAAAGAGCAAAGATCCTCAGTATGTATTGTTCGAATATGACCCGTCAAAATCTTTGATAACATATCGTTTAGTTGACGTTGATGTCGATGAAACAGATCAGCGTTATTGTTTCTTAATGCCGGATTTCATCGATCAATTCGTAAAACGGTAAACAAAATCGTCAGTTGGATCGTTTGTGTTATCCATGTCCATTGCTTTGTTTGTATTTATTCTTTTTACATTTCGATTCCTAAAGTATCAAAATATCAATTGTTAACCAATGAAAAATGCAACCAAATGAATGCCTCAAGTATTACTTACTGCAGAGATGGAATGGGCTTATACAATTGAAGAACGCACTTGCATGCGGGCATTTTCTAGATTCTGAGTTCAAACATGAAGAGAAAATCCGACCCTTCGTTGGCAACCCATTGCATTATTGGTACCTCGTACCATTTTGCTACAGTTTCGGGATGCACCCACGAAAATAATTGGTGGTTCTATCATAACGAGGAGAGATATCTATTAAATAAATGAATGGTTCGCCAACATGAGGCTCAACTTAAGTTTGAGAGCAAGTTTAATCTATCGCAGCATTTCAATTTGATTATCGCCACTCATAAACCAGTCTTATCTTGAATGACTGTTTTGATCGTTTCGGTACGGCGAAACTCACAACTCTAAACAGTTGACACTGCCGCATAATCCAATGCCTCACCACTCCAAATTAGTAAATTCATATGTCAATCGCACCTCCGTAAATTTCATCAAATGGTGAACAATTTAAAAAGTATTCAGTCCCAAAACGATTTGCAGAAGTAACCATTAGACGTGAGTTCGGAATGAGCGTATTTCAAGTTATCGTAATTAGAGTTTGCAAACTCCCGACGATTTTTGCTACTACGGAATCTTTTTTCACCCTCGGAATAATCCTGGGATCCAGCAACTTTCGAAATATGGAAGTGCCATGTGTTCAGTACAGTTTTTTAAATTAATATGTTCGTAATTAATGAGAAAATAATATATTCAACAAATCATACGGGTAATAGCATTGTGAAATCTTGAAAGAAAGTACAAGAAAAGTACCATTCAAATGTAACATGAGGGACGAAAATAAATTCGAACTATCGAGGATTTTGAGATGCGAATGGTGCATTGAGTCTACTTTGAAATTCCCATTCTACTTTTCAAGCATTTCAGTTATTAAGATCATAAGAAATGTCGTCGTCCATCACGGAAGAAGTATTATACCGGTTGAAAAATATATTAAAGCACTTACGAGATATTTGTGAATTCCTCAAACAGAATTTTGTTCAGACCTAAACGGACTAAAGATACTCAGAAAATAGGATGAAGATTAGCGTTTCCGTGCGCAATCCACGTTTAGATATCTGAGTGAAAATACACCATCACATGACGTTTCATCATAATAAAACAACATCAAATATTAATTTCTCTCAGTCAATCCCCAATGTTGATGAGAGACGATGTCAGCGAATATATTGAACTTACGAAACATTTGTGACTAAAAAGACTTTTGTTTAGGTCTGGACGAGCTAATGATATTCATAAAATAGAAGAAAGGAGAGTGAACTAATCGCATTTACATACCGAAGTGAAAAAACACCATCACAATGGCATTTTATCACAACATAACAACTGCGCGAAATACTGGTTTCCCGACTTCCTGCGTTACCTCCCACGAGATCCCTAAGTTACCCAAAATAGGTAATTCCTCCCTCCTTCCATAAGAACCACAGCGTTAGAGCGTTGATAGTTAAATCACTCATTCGCATTCTCAGTTTTGACCAGAAAAAAGAAATGATAATACAGAGAAGGCTCGTCGAATTCCGGTGTGTTAGGGAGGATCGTTTAAATCCATTCGAACAACTTTCATATTTTCGCATCTCTTTCCTTCGTTTCTTCATACAAACACAATTCAGCAACAACTGAAATTTCAATACCATGGAGAATGACATTCAAGCAAAATTTGCTTTACTTGATTAGTATTCATCCAGAGTCGCGCTGAATACCTCACCATTCTCTAGAGAATCTTTTACACCTTTAATAATGGTTGATTTTGCTGTTTTATAATAATCGTTAGAGAATGAAATAGTGAAGTTTTGTTGAATTGAAAGACCTTATAAAGAATTTCACTTGTCGCAAAAGTGTTAAAACTCAAATCATCAACGGAGCAAAGCTTAGCAGTCATTCTATTCAATAGATTAGCAGCTGGTGCAGGATTAGGTTTGAGCACTTGATAGTAGATGGGTCTCTTCTGACCTCCACCTTGCAGAATATTATATTATGCGCCTCGACGGTAAATGCACAAGTAGTCCTTTCTCGGAAGATCCTTTTGCTTTTTAATTTCACCGTACAGTTTACGTTTCGTAGTTTCACCCTCTCTTTTGAAAAGAAAAATATTCTACCAGCGAAAATAATCATCGCCTTCGTCGTATTTTTTAACATATCCGGAGAAGTTTGTATGTTCGAAGATATTTTAAGAATAAATGCAAACCTAATGGAATTTAACAAATGGAAAAGAAAGCAACGGTTATGAAGAAACGCGATGCGAGAATGATGACATTATGAAATTCTTTTTCGTTGTTCTGCAAAGAACGAAAGCAGAGGTGGAGCCATTGTACAATGATTCATCTTTTCATTACCGCTTGGGTGATAAACAACAAATATTGCTGCATATGAATGAGCCGGGAATAATTCATGCTTGGTTCCAGATGGGCATATAGCAAAAATTATAAAAAATAACTCATTTCATCAAAGCCCGAAATCCCGGGATTCTCTTAGACCCTGAATCCCAATGTGGATTAACGCCAGTTGCTACGGTAGGAGCGTCACAGTCCAATCCAACAACATATTCAACGAATCTGCTATGATTTCAAATGCGCAAACTCCATTTACCAATATTCTAGTGATCGTTTATTATAGCTAATGTTTTGGTTATTGTTCAGATATTCCATCGACGACACACCGATTGCTATGCCAAAATTTTGATACCCGGACAATTTGCCTAAAGACGTTGTGCCTAACGACAGTTTGTCTGAGGACACATTGCATATCGGACACTCTGCCTAATGAACATTTTGTCTAATAAGCAAAATGTCCATTAGAAAAACCGCCCGTTAGTCAAAATGTCCATTAGGCAAATTGTCCGTAATGCAATGTGCCTTTCGACAAACTGTCGGTACGCAATACGTCTTTAGGCAAATTGTCCGGTCACGAGAATTTCGAGTATGAAGAGGTCGCATCGGGGCAAGGGCCGAAATTTATGAAGTGCGGAGGTAGGGTCGGAATTTTGAAAATGCTGGAGTGAAGCCAGAATTTTTGATTGTGCGGAGCCGGAGCTGGAGCAGAAATTACAGAAGTTTGGAGCTGCGGCGGGAGCCGGAGCTAAGTCAGTCAGTTCAAATTTGGGCATCACTGTTAATGAGTAATATTTTCAAGTTATTAAGTTGTTCTTTATATTGTTATTGTTGATGCTAATGATAATAAGAGCTCATATTGTTGTCGATATTCTATTTTATTGCCGGTAAGACATAACTGTTGAATAAAGGGATAAACTATTACTTACGAATAAGTCTTTTTGTGACGATCTGGAAGACAGATTGATACGTTTAGACTTATGGAACAGGACACTGAAGAAGAAGTGAGAATTCGAACGTAGAGTTTAAATTGAAGAGGATTTATAAAGGCGGGCAATTAGTGCGACGATAGAGTGGTTAAGAATTGAACGAGGATACAATTGCACTGGAACATGAATTTGGGGATGTACGGTGGTTGTTACTAATGATGATAACTGATTATTTAATAAAGAGATAGAGTCCAGATTGAAGAATTCGAACGTAGAGTCTAATACAATTGCACTGCAACGTGTGTTTGGGGATGTACGGTGGTTGTTACTAATGATGATAACTGATTATGCTATCATTTTTCATTATGCGCTTATGATTGCTGATTTTTAGAACTTGTTTTTTTCTTGTTTCTTATATTAGTGTTGAAACGCAGAAATATGAATGAAATTGTACGTGAATCGGTCAGAAATTTGAATAAATATATATGTGAACTTGAATATCCATACGAAGAAGTATAATCAAATGAAAAGGCAAAAAATATCATGCGGTTGTGAACATGGTGAGTTATGTTTGATGACTGCATGAAAATTATCACAGTGAAGAAATTAAAAAATTATTAAATATTTATTCACATAATGATAGCAGAAGCTATTTTGAAATAATTCGTTGAGATAGACAAATGCTGGTTGATCAGGTTTCGATAAAACTTTTTGAAGATCTCTGTGATACATTGGCGATTGATGATATCGCAACGAAAATAATTGCAACCATTGCAATGTATAGTATTGCAAGTAACGAAATTCCTAATTGTGAAACACAGTATTTGCCTAGTAACGATGTCTGAATAACATGACTCCCTGCACCACCATTGTGAGATTCACTCTGAACACCTTCTGGAAGCGCAATGTCCTGCAAGGCAAATCATCTTCACAGATTACGAACTTAATATTGCTAATGTAACATCAATTTTTTTCGAAATAATTTCCACACTTCGTCTCCGCTTCCAGTTTAGATTCTCTGAGGATATAAATGATAATTAAGCTGTTCGGTATCGGAATAAATAGTTTCGGTCCGAGCTTCTTATGTATCCAAAATGTTTTCATTCCTTGAAAATGCCCGGATTATTTGTTATAGTGTCAAAATCGTTTCTTTCGGGTGAAGAATCCTTTGCTTTCGGCGATTTTAAATGATTGAAAAGGTATAATCTTATGGAATTTTTTCAAGCTGTGTAAGCATTTTTTTACAGAGTGCTGATTGGGAAATTCATATTTGCGAACCATATGGTTACTGAATTTATATTTGTGGCCACGTTGTATTAATAAGCGAACGAACCTGATAGGTGATATCCAAAACGTTCACATCGGTTTCTACGTCAAGTATGTTCTCATTCTTAACGTGACGTTTTTTCAACAATCGCAACTGATTGACTTTTTTATCTTGTAATTGATCAGATTTGAGTACACCAAATCCTTGAGGATCGTTACATTCTGGACGTTTACATTCACTTCCGGGTTCTTTGATTGTAATAGAAATTTGACATTGATAAAGGAGTTGTGATCGGTCTGCATATTTATAAACATGTGCTTCTTGACCAGCCATCAGGTCGGTTGGATATTCGAGATTATTAAGCAGATATTTATCTATTGCACAACCCTCTTCATTCAACACCTCAACTGAATGCCCAAGTCCATCATCAACCACGCATGAATGTACGATTGCGCAAAATGTATCGAGCGTTTCCGAATCGCATGTCCATTTATGATAGACCTGTTGACCGATTATGGCAAATTGAACCGGCTCTCCAGCTGGACTTCCGTCAAGAATCTGTTTGAGATGAAAATTGTGAGATATAAATCATGCAATGATTGATATTGATGATGACAGTGCGATAGATGAGATATGATCTTACATGATATGATCTTTCTATTCATTACGATCGAATAAATCTCTTCATGTAATCGCCGAAAATCCTCTCAATGTTTTGTTTATTCAGAAGTAATTCTTATGTCATCAGAACACTTTTGATGCTGTGAGTAGTAACAATTCAAAAGTCGCTGTCACATAAACGCTACACACATACCAAAGTAGCTTTTCACATGATTGCTGTTACAACTTTCACGCGATTAGTGAGTTATACGTCAAAGTTTTTCGATACATTCCTGTGAAATTCTATGAGCTCAGTGAAAAAAGATTCTCTGAATGATCCGTTCATAATATCGCTGCAGTTTTGGCATTAGTTGTCTCATCCAATTAACACTCTCGCCATTTCATGTAACTACATCTGCTTCAAAATGTTTTGGTCTAATGTAAGACAGTGAAGAAGTTTGCCAAGAATCTACGCAGTGATGATCTGTTGGCAGTTTTTAGTCAGTCGTCGTAAAATGAAGCATGTAGCAAAAGCAACATTCAGCACTTAACTAAAAACTATTCAAATGCGTGAACGATAATGGGAATATTTGACAGAAGATAATTTTTAATAAACTCACTTCATAACGACATACTGGCATTGGTACATTTTGCGTTTGAAAACCAGTTGTAATTTCAGAGACGTCGATTTGTGTGCTGACTGTCTTATCAGCCTCCATATAAAAACATTCGATACGATAAGCTCGATCGATTTTTGTGAGAAACTGAGGATGAAAACTGATGACAACTGTTGTGCGAACGAAAATGCCTCGCGGATTCAACGATCTAACTCGTGCAAGATTGCAACTATCAAATGGAAGTACAATATCCGCAATCGGTTTTCCAGTACTTCCCGTTCGGCATTCATCTTTATCGTATAAACCTTTCACATAAACATGACCATCGAACGTATTTCTTGTATTGAAGTTTATTTCTGAATTTAATCACATATAAAGAATTCGTTTCTAACCGTGCAACTTTGTTTGTTCAGCATCAGCGGTTTTCCATCCTAATAGCATCGCTGCTGGATTTGATTTGCACATTTCAACAAGCAACTAGTTGTCAGACTTTGCATCACTTGTATGACATGTAATTACGCTGGGTGATAAACACGGACACAAGAACGAAGTGTTAAAGAA
Organism: Anisakis pegreffii; assembly: GCA_035041965.1. NCBI lineage: Eukaryota > Metazoa > Nematoda > Chromadorea > Rhabditida > Anisakidae > Anisakis > Anisakis pegreffii. The sequence goes on along the minus strand of JAPYMA010000583.1, from coordinate 82,163 downwards.
TGTGCGGCCTAAGTTTAACCACAAATGATCGGCACGTCGCGCAATTGACTTTTTAGAGTTTTTACCAACCCCTGCTCCCCTCTCCTTTCCTAACTCATACTATTTTCCAAGAAAGGTGCTATTATGAAACGCATAGATTCATGATTCAGCTTGGCTAATCGTGCCAAACTTAAAATAAACTGCTCAACAAGGCTGATAAATTTTTCTTAACAAGCAATCCTAGTAAACCTGAGCTGGCCAAGATATCGCCTTCGTCAGTTCTCATCTCGTTCACAACTAATATGCCTCGTAAAACGATTTTTGCCGAAAAATATTCCAAACAGAGATTTTCTGTTCAGGAGTCATAAAATTTGAAAATGTTTCCAAATTGCGATCAAAGCGATTCACTCGGAAAGTTGCTGCTGGGTAGATATCTTTGAACAATGCATTTGATGGTTCGATTGAATGGGTGATCATACAATAGTGGGAAGAAGTTAATTAGAGTATTGATGAGAAACGAAATAAATTCTAAATCAAAACAACGGAATGACATTTATAATCTGCAGAAAACATTTACCTAATGATGTTGCACCACACTCCACTTCAGGACCACCTTCAATACCGTTATCAATTGGAATAGATAATGCATATCGAAACAAATATAAGCTAATGACAATTTCTTGGAACATTGGTGCCAATCGTAATCGTTTTCTGCAATTGATTCGAGCAGTCACTTATATTCACGTAAATGCCTCCTCTGAGGGGTCTCTGGGTCACCACTGTTCATTTCATTAACGTTCCAACTCTATGAACCCTAAACGAACCCTAAGAATTCTAAAAACGTCTCTTAACAATTGACGTTGCAATTCTCTAGCGTAAGATAATAATCTAGCATATTCTTATCATCTAACGATTCCAGTCATGAACACACTGAAACTTTCAGCTAGCTTTTGTGATTCGAAATGTCAATGCAAATATATAGTTCTTGACGTTCATTCTCACAATTACAAATATGTACTATTACCTGCACGATGTTAATATCTATAATGAAGACAAGCAAGAAGGCATTTTGACACGAAACTGAATGAATGAAATGAGGCAATTGACGAGCAAGAATAGAAGTGGGAATTTGCAATAATGTCTTTGTGCATACTGCTCAATAGCTCGTTTTGAGCTCATTTCATTGAAAGTTTCGCCAAAATAATACACGAACATGATTTATTATACCACAAAAGTTATTGACAAAACGATATTATCGTAAAACGATTGGGGAGAACAATGAGGATATTATAACGATTGTTATTCGACGAAATTTTTTTGTTAATTAGAATATAGATTGGGCACGACTGAACGGTAATCAACATTTTTCATCGCTGACAATATGAGTGCTGATGTTTTGTTTTATATGATGCGATAAATAGAAACGATGCGACGCTTTTCAGCACTCTCCAAAAGATTTTGTGGGAAGATAAAGCGAAGTTTCGATAGAAGAGTGTTTATGAAGAATAGAAGAAAACGCACTGGTTTGTTTTTGGCTTTCGATTTCCGAATGCGGAACTTAGATACGTCTTTGCTAATTGGTCTGTTTCTTCACCATACGATCGCTTTCATTGTTCTGTGAAGAGCACTCGAATGATCAGTGTCCAAATAAAATATGGTTATCAAATTGCACAGCAAAAAACTTCGTTTATTTACGAAGTGGCTAAAAAACATTTAACAGTATGTTTCTTGCATTCTTGCATTTGGATGGCTGAAAACCTTATCGATGTAGGACAATAAAATATGATTTCATCAGACACGGTTGAGTGGATATAAACGAAATCTGTAAGTTTTGAGTGAATATGTGGAGGAAAAATCAGTAATGAAACCAAACCTAGTTCTGAACAAGTGATGTTCACTCTATGAATAGATTGTTTTGAAGTTAGAAAGTTGAATCATATGGATAATTTTCTAAGAGCTTGTGCAATTAAATTTAACCTTATGATTTCTGGGTTGAATTGGACTCTTTACAATGAAATAAGAAATGAAATGATTTGGTAAGCATTGAATTAACTGGGCGATTTCAGTTTCGCGATACGGCAAACAACATAATTATGATTCATTCACATTTTCTGAAACTGGTCTTTCATTTGAATAGAAGGATAAATGACGTATTAGTGACTACATCGCTGATCAATTGCATCATTTCATTACGATTAAAATTCGAGATCAGTGGTGCTAATCGAACACCATTAGTGTGTGTGGTCATTGTCAGAATCGAAAATGCATCCTGTTTTTTGACCAACAGCACGACGAATTTCATCTTTGTGCAGAAAAATGCAAGTGAAATTTGGAAAGCAATTGAAAAGTAGCACATTTTTCCAACTACATAATTTGGCTGAAACACAACAAAACTGAAGAAGCTCTTGCAAACAAATTCATATTTATTTTTACCTGCTCGAACCAGTCAACCATTCAATAATGGTAACTACCAATAAAATACAATACTGTATCGAAAAGTGAACATATATCCAATAGAATTACTAGCATAGGCATAGTGCCATATCAATTCGTAGACTACAAATGCAGGACATCATACATTAGACCTGATATAATACTTTGATTGATTATAGCATAAACGGAACAAGAGTGTGAGATGATGTACTGTTCCTCAAGCAATCAGAATGATGATCTTGATAATCAGAATGATATTGTGAATAATATTCAGCAGGAAAAGATGATGAACATTTATTATCATGCAAAGATACATCTTGTGAAAGAGTGACGGTGAAATTGGTGCATTTTGATTAGTGTACTTGGGTAAAGGTCAGATTATAATCTGGCTAACATCAATGATGTCGTTACACCATTCAGTTTTGACTAAACCAACTGATGTACTGATTTTGACTGAACTTTTGATTAAGATGCTTGAATTTTACCGACTGAGTTAATAGGAACATTATGTGGTTATATCGCACACCTTTTTTTGATTCATTTCATGGTAATTTATTTGGTTTAAATTTCAATATGCTTTGCCCTTGAATTAAGCTGATAATGTGCTTTAAGAATTCAAGCCGAATACTGCAACCAAGAGCAATAATGGAAGATGATATTGTCAGCTATCGCCATTATTTGACGCTCTTCGCAATGAGCGGTGCACCAGCTGCTTGGCTATACGTATTCGTATTAGGTGCAAATCGAATCATAAAAAATATGTCTCGAAATCCACGAGTAAACACAAAGCATACGATCGGTATGACGATCGCATTCATGTTCATCAGCAAATTGCTCAGATCAACCAGCCATGTGAAATCCGCTCCACTCATCATTCCTTTACCAGCGATCCTAAACTGCAAACCATAAGAATTCTCGATCATTTCTTTTATGAACGCAACATCAAAAAAGCCAAAATTATTCTCCGATACGATTCTGATAAATTGATTGAGAATACAGACTCAATTTCCATTCGAAAACGAAAGATATCAGTGCATTAACAGAATATTAACATCATACAGTATAAGACGAATAGAAACTGCCAGTGTAGTACAAAGAAAGAAGAAGACGAAAACGAAAACAATCATAAGTGCTGTACGATATTCAGCTATTGGTCGCTGCCTGGTTACCTGAAAGTAAGAACGACTCAGCATTCACCAAATTTACATGGTTCAATCAAAATCCCTACTAATGGAATATTTGCAGAGCTCAATACAAGGAGCTGTCGAACACATAGTGAACGCAAATTTTAACCTGTGTTTCATATGAAAACAGCTGAGATGTTGCTTCCATCTAGATGTACTTGAATGAATAACGTCACTATTCCAGTGTTATTGCTCAAAAATACGAGTTTGTGATACCAACCCTTTTCAGACTGTTATATTAAAAAGCTTGCAGAATACACGAAGATCAGTACAAAAATGTTTACTTCATGAGTTTGGATCAATCTAATAATGTTGTAATTGAGCCATAAAAGCATCACGATTGGACAACCATACACGATTACACCGTAAACGAATCCTTCTTGCAGAATAACATATAAGTGATGCTTTTTTAATGCCGATTCTCTGAGTCCTTGATCGAGCCATTCCAATTCCCAGAATCTGATTACATTCAATCCTGAAATGAGTCAGTGCACACATGAAGCCATACAGCAAGCTTGTAATAAGTCACCAATTTCTTCATTTTTACGTAATAAATTCTTTTACTTCAAATTTTATCACTAAATATGGTCACTTTCCGATTTGAAAATATTGCATTGTGAACGAAACCGAATTGGTCGTTTATTTCTTTTCATCGATTCCTGTGGTGCTCATTCATGAGAAGTAAATTGCTGTAATCAGAAAATACTAATTTTCGAACCTTTACGTTGGATCACGACATTATTACTTTAGTTACTATGAAATGAACCAATTCAGAGACAGGAGCTTCATATTGATGAAGGGGTGATATGCTGAACTGATACGTCTATTGCTGAGCCTCATAACGTTCAAATGCATCCTCTATCTCTGGACTAATGTTCATTCAAATTTCTACTCATACTCTTTTCAAAACTATGGAGGTGAGATTCATTAACGAAACTGATATTGGCTTGCGAGTGTAATGCAAATACGGCAGCTTCTCGTTCAATTTCATTCTTTTGTTATGAATACGAATATACTAAGCTTTCTTGACTACCACCCCCTCATAACTGAGCGGAAAGTTCGTCAGACTGTAAATATACGATTGAATTGATGAATCGGTGAAATTTTCAAACGCATAAGTTGTAAACGCCCGAACCGATTGCAAGAATGACGACAAGACAAATCGGAAGGCGACTGTTGCGAACAACTTGTAATCTGGCCTTCCAAGCACTCCATGGCTCACAAATTGCATGGAAGCGTTGTGCACAAATCAACGTCAAGATCCAGATGGACGCGTAATTAGCGGCCAACAATAGCGGATAAGCGATTCGTATCGAATATGAGTTTATTGTTGTCAGCATCTCCACATCCTCACCGAATTCTTCCAAAATATACTGCAATAGTTTTTACGCAAGAACTTTGATGCAAAAAAAAACACCTCATAAGTTAATAATGGAATAATTCCTTCATTAAGGCAGTTAACATCCAGTTCAATGAATTTGTATCACTATTGGTGCGTCTATAAAACCATTATTAACAGTGTCGTGTTCTCTCACACAGCAACCATCTATACCTGTTCAAATCGAGCTAATCGGATCGAGTGATATTACTTTTGGTGCAGGCAACTAGTGAAAATTCAGCAATTTCATAACTGCGTGAGCCGAGGGAGATGATGGGAAAAACGATAGTTAACCAAAGTTGTTTTTACCTGTTCGGCTGCAGGCAGAATCAACACAAATACGGAGAGTAAAAGCTGTAAAGCGTTGCACATGCACATTGCTATCAAATAAAGCAGTAACGATGTTTTACGAAAATATCCATGTGACGATACTGACACAAAGACGGCGATGCATGCCGTATTGAGTACGAATCCCGCAATGCACAACAACGGTTCCACATAAACAACCAAAATACAACTGAAAGTATTTGCAATTCATTGTTCAACTGATTCTTAAAATGTTTTCTGATATCTTGTTAGGATGAGTGAATATATTAATGCAAACAATCCTCAAACTTTCACAGTCCTTTATCGGAGCGACTATTTTCCTAACTGTGAAACTCAACTGATTCAGTGGATTGAAAGTTCAACGCCTGTATAGTTACACGTTCATACTGAAATTGTTTTATGTGAGTTTCCGAGTTGATAATGAGTCTTTTCGAGTTGCTTCAGCAGGAAGATTAAAAATTGTGTGGTATCCCCGTCGATGTTGAACGCATAATGTGTTTACTGGAAATTTACTTATCAATAATCAATTGCTGCTCGCACAACATCTGTTATGTATAACGCTGAGTGATTCAAAATATACATTGAATATCATATGGGTATTGTGTTTCCACAAACCTTCACACAATTAGTTATCACAAACATTACAGTATTTCTGAGATCAACTGAGATATATAGATATACATAAACCTGCACTGATTGATCGTATATTTTCAATAATGTATGAATGAGATGCTAATTGGCAATAAATTCATTGACAAATACAGGTGTGAGAGATGCATGATTTGCCGTTATCTCTTGTGCATATAGCATTTGAAAGCGATTGATTGGCTTATCAACAAAAATCTTTCTGCTCGTTTATATGCACACATACAACGTGCATAAACACGTTAAGCAATGTAGCAAATGAGAAAATCTTGAAAATGCAACTATAAATATGATCTGAGAGAGTATTTTTCATATTTGCTCAGACTGCAATATTATGTGCGTGTATTTTATGCACAAAAACTATACACATTAAATTGATGACAGAGTTTTCACGGTAAAAAAGGGTTACTGAACCTGCAAATAAGGCTACAGGATAACTAAGTTAGTCGCTGCCTGCGTTCGTACAAATCAACTCAACGAATCCTTCACAGAAAATCACGGAATTATGAAAAATACTGGGTGTGAGACTTGCCTGGCGTCACGAAATGAATTATTGTTAGTACACAACATTGACCAGTAGTAATTGTTAGAGTTTCCAAATTTTGTTAGAATCCTCGCATTGCGTCACCATCAACACCACTACCCACAATCGTTGCAGCGTATGCATCTTCCCCATCACTTTCATTCAGTTAATGATTAAACACAGATACGAGTGACATTCGAGCACTGAAAGTATATTACTAATCAGAATTCTCTAAGGAAATACATCTCTTTCAGAACGCATGAATACTACATTTCCTCACATGATTTCCATGTGTTAACAGGGTATGTGACATTTATTTGGGTGCGAAGGTTTGCATGAACATAGGATGTTGCTCAGGATGAATGAATGTAAGTATTATACTTGTTAACTGAATCGATAAAATTTCTTGTTGATGACCGTAAAATGGATAGCGAATGATCACTGTGGTCAAATAAATACAAATATGTGATCAAATAAATACAAGTTATCGACATGAATATCTTCCTGCTTCCAAAGTTTATTTTTGATTGAAACTTTGATTCAACCACAATTATTCCTAGAATTAAAATTTACTTTCTTATTCTTTTTATCCAATTGTCCATTCTTTTGTTGTTGGGCATTACCTAGTGTAGAACTGATGGGATTTCCAAAAGTTATTTCGTTTATTCCACTCATTCCTTGCGCCTGTTGACTGGCATTCCATACCTATTCAGTACCCAAATATCAAATAAACAATCTGATTTTTCTTCTCTCTCTTGGCAGGACAGCTGTAGCAGTTCCTCTTACAAGAAATTTAGGACGTGTGTGTTCTCCTCCATATACTTAGGGCAACTCTCCGAATGAATGTTAGCGAGCGTAGTTAGCGATAAAATTATTCATTGGCGTTATTCTCACGTTTTCTTTATGTTTTCTTGCCATCTTTTCTTGCCTTCTTGCCATTCTTTATGTTTTCTTGCGTGAAAAATTCTGCTATTTTACGCTTTTAAAAACTTTGGAATTACGTAAAAAAATGCATACGGATTAAAAAAGTTTCTATGGTTCTTTTATCAAGAAATTCATCGGCGCAATAAAGTGGGAGTGATTTTGCTTTAAAATGATATAAACGTGTGAACGTTTCAACCAATGTGAACACCAAATTAAACGAAGCTGGGTAATATGAAAATTGGATGGGTGCAACTGCAGTATTAATAAGCACATAATAACAACTGATATAAGTAATATTGCTAAAGTAATATTCATATTGGTCGTTTCGCATACTCATTATAATCATAACACAGTTGTGAACATAATACCCAAATGCTCTTTTCTGAACAGAAATGTAACTCACAATCGTCACGTGCTCTTGTGATGCTATTTATCTATGAATAAACAGCAAATCATTGGAATTATTACCACTTTTATTTTCACAGTTATTCTGATTTGTACTCAATAAGTACATATACAACATATAAGATATTTTCTTTGAACTTATGGCTATTTTCATTAATTAACCTCACGAGAATGATCATTAGTGCTATTACAAATGAATGGCTGAGGTAGCAGAAGAAGCAAATTATAAGGAAGAAAACATCACTGATGAGGGAACAGCTTGCTTGTTTCGGTACTGAAGTTTTAGTGCAGTGATGTAATAGCAGACCACTGAGACTAGACGACAGGGATTCGATTAACGCATTCGTCAATATATAACATAGACATATATGTGGCTGCATCTCTGAACGGTTCAATTAAAGCTGAATTCATTCGGAAGTACATCGAGTTTCAAAGCAAAAGAAATTGAATCATCATGCAACCAGGACATTCATATTTAAACGAAGTCGTATGTGTTTCTGAAATCAATGCAGTGATGAGATGAAATTACAAATCATGCAATGAATCATCAATAAAAACAGCTGATTCAAACTTTATATGATGTCTATCAGATGAATTGTTCAAAGAAGTGAATGAAATATATCACGATCAATGTTACTCAGAAATGATCATTGGTATTTTGAAGACATGATTTTGACACAACATTTGAGTTGTTGAAAATCATTCATAATTATATGAAGACATTCACCAACTTGTGATTATCGGTTAAATTAAAATCAAGTCATGAAAATCAATTCAACTAATACAAAATTATCATTTGATTCAATTGACAGTGTGATCATTCGATGAGACATTTTCTCTTTCAGTGAAACAGATCCTTCCTTCACACTTCAGAATTTTCATCTTTAAAAACTTTCCTCTCTCAAAATTTCCTCACAAGTTTTTTTAAGCAAATTTTAGACAAAGAAGGCATTAATCATGGCTAAAGTACCAAATAAAAGATAATCCACATGAGAACTACAGTCATTTCATGCCTCACTGATAATGTTTCATTTCAAGTCACATTTGAATATCTTCAGACACAACATCATCTACATTCAGATTCAAGATGTGGCTTAACCTTGTCGTATACATAAGTTAAACGAACCCAAATAACCGTTACTTCGTAAGCTGATGATATATACACCTCAGCAACATCAACAAACTGGGTTACTTCATTCATGAAGGCTTTCTTTAATGGCATCATCTAACTTCAATGCAAAAAAATTGGCTTAAATTGGAGATAGAAAATGGATTTATGAAATGTAAACGAAATCATGACCACTTAGGAATCGATATATACATAACAACCAAAACGGTTTGTTACTTACAACTAATGAAGAAGTCACCAACATACTACGTAAAGTCATCAAATGTTTTATTTCCTGAAATTGAATGCTTGACTGACTCAGTGAAATACTAATCGCATCATTTGTGTTACAAATGATTAAATTTCGTCTTTTTCATAAGATTAAATATTTCTAATCAAACTAAAACAGCGAGGATATGAGTGGAACTGAACGAGAATTGTCCTCATCGATAAGTCTGCGTTAAAATACTGCTAAAATACATAAGTAAGCACATACGTTCACAAACACACCAGTTACGCACCCATATGAGAAAGTTTGCGTCAGACTGGCCGATTGGCTCATTGGATTGGGCTTTCTCTTCATCATCTTTATATTCATCTATCATCGCGTCATTAGTCGTTTGCTGATTACTTCTCTACGTTTACTCCATCGAAGATGTTTTCAGTTCAAACAACAAAATGCAAAATTTTACGAAATTTCTGACAAATGGGATAAGATTAATGGAAACAACGGGCAAAAGATTAGTGAACAGATAATCCTCACAAAACCACCACCGAGCGACGCCCAGATACTTGGACGAAGCAATGACACCAGTGCATAAGCAGCAGCTTGAAACTTAACTGATCGCTCGCACACACATTCATGCATACTATGCAAACAAAATGAACGGACATTTGCAAATTATAAGGATCAGAACTCGACTGAACTGAAATGGAGCAATACGAACAACGAACATGAAAGCACACATTCTTCTTCACTATCACTGCTGGAATGAAGTGCAGAATTGAATCTAAAGTTGTCTTGGTTGTTTCTTTTGATTTTATTTGCGAATAAAAATCTGTACTGAACTGGTCAATGTGAACACTTCGGTGTTCACTGGAATCGAGTTCATAACGAAAGCAATAAACGATGACGATACGATTTGGGTTCGAATTAGGGATAAATATGAGAGGATTGGAATTATTCTATCACCAGTGAAACCCGATAGAGTAACTCCGAACTTCGATTGGGGTTCCTCTGAGAACAATAGACGTTTCTTGCTCGTGCTTCTGACCCTCTAAGACGACTCGTACATTCTGTCGAGCACTGCATTCAGTGAAATCAATAAAAACACAAGGCACAGCGTTTTTATGAGTATGGAATTGGTAAGATCACTTGATTTTACAATATTATATATAATTGAGATAATTCAACTGGGACAGACAGCAACATGGTCTGCGTTCAAATGAGGTGCTGATGATTTTCTACATACAAGCAGCATTCATTCGTGCATTCTTTTCAATTGTTTTATACTGTTCATAACAGCCATCTGCTAACCAGCTCTTAATGAACTTTTTTGCCATTGCTGTCTTGAATACTGCTATTTCTTTACTTATTTATTCATTTGTTCCATAATTTATTGCCGAGATGTTTATTCGTTCATACGTTAACTTAGTTTGCACGTTTATACACAGGCATATGTCGTGTTTTAATGAGTGAAAAAAATTGCTCGTATGAGGCAATGAGTCAAAATGTTTTTCGCTTAAAACGGCCACAGCGCGCATATTTCAGAATGCGGAATTTTTTGCTTCCATCCCACAGAATGGTGCTTTTTTGGATGGAAGCGATTTCTGTGAAGGTACATCGGAAAAAAATTAGGTTGAACAAACACAACAGCTACACAGTACTGTGCTTTAGACGAAAAAATAATTTAACCCAGTAGCGCTTTAGATCATTTCTTTAGACGCTAAATTTCACACAAGTTATCATTAGCCCGGAAAGCATTTTTCGAGAGATTAGAAACTGTAACTTTTGATATTTCAAAAAAAAATTGAGCAGCCTATTCATTCAGTGAACATAAACTATACCTACATCTCTTTATTTTTTTCAAATTCATTCAGCGATCGCTAAAAGCATTTCGTCTTTTCAGCTAACAACTTACTACGCTCATGGAAACCTCGTTAAAACCTCATCGACTGCAAAGCAAAGCTTAACCTACGACGAGAGGAAATACGAATAAAAATCATAACTCATCCATCCATCATACAAAAACGTTATGTATTGAATGCAAATCTGAATTATTATTTGATGAAATTAATCATGTCGTCTTGTGGTTCTGACTGAAAGCTATAATAATTTTAAAAAATCAGAGTACAATTCAAGCTTGGAAATGATCAGAATAATACACACAACCTGCAAAATATACTCGAAATACATGCTCGAGTTTCAGCCTCATGCATTCGAATTAGTTTTAAGCTCATTCCTAGCCTTTGGCTATCACCCCACGATTAGACTTCAGTTCACATTTCGGCTTACACCTTAAAAACTCAGACGGGTGCCCCAGATGCTTCTGTTGCACTATTCTAGCAAACATTACTGAGCAACTGTAAAATTCAAGTCGAATTCATTTGGAATGTCAGCACTTGCAAAATAATGATCTAATTTTAGCAGCACACAGTAAATGATAATTAAAGGATTGATTCCAAGAAAGAAAAATTACGTTTGACAATATTCGTTAATGATGAGTGGATAATGCGCGATCGCGTTCTTAATTTCTTGATTCAAATGTCTTATATTATTTCTGTGGACAGTAGTCATTAGATTCATTCAGAAATTCACTTTGAAAGGCATCCATCGACGAGTACAACATGCAATTAGTTTCAGATTGAAAGTACATTTAATTATGTACTCCTTACAACATGTTCCTTTAGCATCATTTATACTTGACTCACAGACTGAATCCAATATTACTACAACAGGCGTTTCTACCTTATAATTTACGTCTAACTACCACATGATTGTACGTTCACGCTTAAAACAAGCGTTTCTGATGATGAAATTTTTCGAGTTAATTCGCCCTATCGTCAAAATCATTCTCAAATAAAATACTCAAATTGAAGTCGTGATTGAAATGAAACTGAAATTTTGATCGAATTAAACCTAAACTTCTGATACTGTTGCTGATCATTCCGAGAATGCACCCTACAGATTGTTCAAGAAGACTTGATAATTTGAAGATAACTAATCTAAGCAATACTTTCAAAAAAGAAAAGAAAAAATGCATAAAAAGTGATTGTTGCATTTGCCTGCTTAATATCAATCATGTAAGAAAAACAAAACAGATGTACTTCAAGAGGTGTGTGCCGCTGATTGATTATAAGCAAAAGATCTGTACAAAATGTAATTAATACTATCAACAAATGAGAAAAATAACTCTAAAAAGCGAAAAATTTCGCTTAGTTTGGTAATAGAAATCATTGTGACAGTGATGATAACGGACTCAAAATTTTCAAATTATTTCACGTCAAAAACAGTCAAGTTCCAGTAATGTCGATCTGCTGAAGTTTAAGAGTGTCAGCTGTGGTGATGAAAGTAATGAATAGGAATTTAAGAAGAAGAAAATGCGCATGAATGAAGGCAGTTGTAGGGCACTAACATGATCGAGAGGCACGATTAATCCAGTATGCTTTATGTGATTCGATGAAAGAGCATTGTTGTTGGACTGCTTGCAGCAATAACTGTAGCACACGACTACTTAAGTTCCAAGCATTAATGACATTCGTCTATCACGTTCATTTCGCTTTCAGAATGTTTTCTCAGCCTACACAATCGAATAAAAACATGCATATAATACTTTAGCATATCATTTTAACACTGATACAACCGTTTTTTTTGCCTCTGATAATGTTCACGGATTGAATATCTAGAAGTATTCGAATCCAATGATGCAACCGCTGATGTCAATTGGCAGAAACAGAACTGATCGTTTTATCATAAAATTCTAAATTATATTCAGCTAAACAGCTCCTTCGAAAATTATCATTGATCAAAGAATTTCGCCGACTAAATTACTGTATATCATCTGAAGCTGACAATACAAGTACAATAAATAAATGTATCATACACCATATCGAGTTTTGTTTAAAAAAGTGAAAAAAAGAAATGTTTTAACGCGATGATCATGAAAACATCTTTTCGATATAATGCATATAAAAGTAGAATTTTATAGGAAGCAGTTAGTCGTTTTCTTCAGAAAGCTCAAGCAATCTATGTCATTGAATCGATTCGATAATTGTTTCGTTCGTAAATGCATGTGAAATGAAGTTCACATTTGTTTGCTTTTGATAATGAAGGGAAAATGTGAAAACGATTAAGTGTAGAAAACGAACGATGGATGGATGGTCTCTAATTATTCGACAGGCTTTTTTGCTCATGTCAGCATTCAGACGCATTTCTTGTAAACCCATAGAATCCCACTGCAACTGTCAACAGCTATTGTTTCTTGGTTAAGTTTGAAACGAACGTATTCCTTCTTTTTTTTCATCAAAAAAAGCAGTGGCTTAGTTAACCGCTCTCGCATGCACCATCCGAAATTTTTTTACGATATGTGCACACATAAACAAAAGATACAACCGATGCAAAAAAAGTGAAGAAACCATAAATAAAGAAAGAACTGTGCTGGTAACTTTTATCGTCTGTACCATCTTACATGTGGATATAAGTAAGTAAAACCATTGTATAGCTTATAAAAGATAGCATTGGAAGCACTTCTGCTTTCATGTACAATCCTGCATGGTATTCATTCGTCTTATATTAATAACCAGTGTTGCCAATGTAAAGGTAATAATGGTATTTGTTCGCACGAAAATTATGCGAAACAAAAATAGAGTTATAACAGTGAATGTGTAAACATTGTACTTTTCGAATTCCCAAAACATCATTTCGATAGAACGGTCCAAATCAAAACATAAAGATGAACATATGGGAAAGGCAACATATTTGTTGCATATTCAGATAAAACACATTCTAACAGCCAGAACAAAGACATTGTTTGAAAGCTAAGAAGCTAGCATAAGATCTTATCTACGAATATGATATTTCAGGGACGTGAGAAAAGCAGAGAAAACGAAGGCCATAAAAGGAGCCGAAGGAGAAGCGAGCAGATCCCAGAAGTGTAGCAATCATTCAATAAGTGTTCGCCAGTGATTGGCATCTCAACTGCTGTACTGAATTCGTGATTTATTTATGAAGTAATTATTGTTAACTAATATTAATATTGTTAATCTTAATAAGCCGGTGACTGGCATCTCAATTTTTATAAATTATAATATTAGTAAGCCAGTGATTGGCACCCTAAACAGTTATAATTAATTGAACTATATCCACCAGTATTGTAAGTTCATAAATATTCTTAATAAACTTTATTTATTTATTCTGCCCTCGTCCAACCACACATAATCATCACTAATGTACTACCTTAATTTTTGTTGAGGATGAAAAGATGTAAAGAAAAGAAATAAAAATGAATTATGTGCGTGATACGATGAACAGTCCGATAGGAAAAATATTATTTACATAATTATTCTGCACATCAGAACAAAAAGAAACAATCTACCTACATTAGAGTGGAACATGAAACACTGCGTAATTTGTAATATATCACTTGGATGCGACAAGAAAGAAATTGAAAAAAAACAACGAAAATATTATTACAAGAGTCGATCGAGTAATCATTTGAAAATAATGCATGAGAACTTGTCATTGTTCTTTGACAAGCGGTCTAAAACCAATTGATTATGCTGAGAGAGCATGCAGTCGTTTTTTGAATGCATTTGACGATGGATACATATTCAAAGTTTCTTGAACCTCTTCGAAGAATAGTATGTGGAATCATTCACTTTCCATTTGTTCACAGCCAGTTTATATTCAGTGCTACAACCTTTTCGATTGAGGTTGTTTGAGAGCTTGGAAATTTCATGAAAATGAGCGCTGATAAGATAATGTACAAGGTTATATACCGTACAGAGGTGAACACAATTGCCTTTTCAATGTATGTCTGAAGTGTTGCGATCAATGCAGTCTTCTTAATATGTTGTAAATCAGTGGTTTTCACGTCCGGGAGCTGCATTACCTCTTTCAATGGTCTGATAGGTCGCACTACCTTCCCCAATATAAGAACTTACCAATTTTTATGAGTGCGGTCTTGAAAGACGGTTGAAAACAACCGGCAGCTCAAGGCTCATGCCTGATAGGTGTGAAGATGTATGCGAACGTATGTGAAATTATCACTGAGTCAAGGTGTCCGCAACACCGAACTCCAGATTAGATCATATCAGAGCAGAGTATCGGTATTCACACAGTATTCATTCTTGTAATTTTGTGCGAGAGATTACAAATTTTTAGTTTGTAATGTTCAACTTAACGACGTTGGCAAGAGGCATACACGTTGGCATACACCGATATTTCGAGATTAGCGAGGAGAACTCGGTTTACTATGCACAAAACTTGTTCCACACCTTCCTTCACTCTATTATCTTGCGTATCAATACCTCACACCTCGTTTGAATCGGGAATTTAAAAATTCTAGAAACAACCATGACGGACCAACCAACTCGACCATTTTCGGAAAAGAGTCCACTGATCGCTGGACGGGTCCCGAAATGCCGTTTTGCGACCAGGTGCCCAGAAAAGGAAAACCTGACTTCCAGTTCGAACGAATCTTTGGTTAGAGGACGTTTTGTCAATCCTGACCAATCCGAACTGGCAAGCCATTCACTACTCAAAGCACCAGAGCGATGGCTGTTACCCATGAGCACAAATCTATGATGAACCTTTCCAAACCCATCCAAATCTTACAAACACATCGACAGCGTCGACCTCTGGTTTAAGTTGGAAATCAGGTGAAATTGAATTTTCACCTGATTCACCCAGCTAGTGAACACCTCATAGTTACTGGTGACTCAAATTCCATCACCCAAAAGACAACTTTGGATCCATCAGTGCATAACCTAACATATGCAACAGTCATTCACTAGCCAGGTAATACCGATTGAAAGAGCCCTAATAACCACACGAAGTGGCCGGAAGGCGAGGTTCCTTGAACAGCTCTTCCAAACACGAAAAACACCAATGAAAACAAACAAAAATAAAGTAAAAGAAACGAAAGAATAACGATACCCCCCTCCCTAAAACTTTTGATCTTTCTATAAAGTTCACGTCAAAAATGTAAATATAAAAAACATCACAAAATGCAACACATATCACATCACAACTTACAACACATACCACATCACAGCATACAACATATCACATTAACATCGCATCACAAACGTTACAGCATCAAACAAAAAAAGAAAACAGGACATCTATTCTTCATCATCGCGCAACCTGATCAATTCAGCATGTTACATGCATTATCGTGAAGTGGAACACTGCTCTAGAGTAATAAATTTGTTATCATCAGAGAGAACAATAAAAAACAATAATTATAGCAATATGACTCGTCCGAAATGAATCCGACGAAATATATCCAAATATCCAAATCACTGTGCTCGGTTACTTAATCTGTTATTGCATTCGAAACAAAAATTAATGAAGTATGATACGCGAGGTATGAACTCATTGTAGAATATAAACTTTTAAAAAACATAAGCCTAAAAAGAGGTATAGTACAGCAAATGAAAGAGATCATGCAGATTTTGATAAAACTTAAAGAGGTCGATAAGAAACTAGAAGCCTTTAAATATCCTACCTTTACGAAGCAAGGGCATGCTGTAGCTTATCAGTTATAGTGGCTTGATAAGGACGGATGGATTGAAAAAGAAATAACTGAAGTTTGATCTATTGGTTCGATAGCTTTAACAAG
Source organism: Anisakis pegreffii (assembly GCA_035041965.1). Lineage (NCBI taxonomy): Eukaryota > Metazoa > Nematoda > Chromadorea > Rhabditida > Anisakidae > Anisakis > Anisakis pegreffii. The sequence continues at coordinate 65,413 of JAPYMA010000583.1, read as the reverse complement.
GAGAACCGTTAGGTTATATTGGCGCTAAAGAGGGACGTCAGGTTAAACTGGCGCTAAAGAGGGCCATTGACTTTTATTGGCTCAAAAGAGGGTCTATGGGTTATACCAGCTCTAAACAGAGCCGCTGGAGAATCTCACTCCCAAGTGTATGCAAGGAAGTGTTGCGTAAAGAGTAGTGATGGGATTCGACCGACAGTCGGTTGGAAAAATCCGACAATTTCGGTCGGAATTCCGACTGTCGGAACGCCCAAATGCCATTTTTGTCGGAATAACAAATTGCCAACTCGGTCGGATTCCGAGCGAACGAAAATTCGAAAAAAATACATCAATGTGCTTATATTTAAACTATCCTATCTAGGTACCGGGTTCAACCCGGTACCTAGATAGGATAGCTCCTTACAATTAGGTTATTCGTCCATTCTCTAGGCCTCCATGCACTCGAACACCTATAAGGGAGCTAGAAAATGCAATATCTGTGCCCCTGATCCAACTATGAATGGTTTTGATAAACCCTTTTGACCACTTTCAAAGTTCGAAAGAGGGAATATAAACCGATCTGAAACGGTTCGGGAATGTAAAAGGTCTATTGGAACAACGTACAAAAAATGTAAAGTATAGGTAGTCGAAGAGATGTGTATACTTTAAGAAATAAAAAAAATGTAAAAAATGCGGTGTTTCAAGCATATGACCGTTAAAAAACTTTTGTATTTCTCCAAATCTCTCACAAATGGATAATTTTATGGGTAATTTTGCACATTGCTTGTCAAACAATCACAGAATTGCGTTGGGAAAGGGTAATATTCCATTTTTTAACAAAATCGCACAAATTAGGAATCACATTTTATATTACTGCGAAATATTGTAAACGAGATCCAGTTGGCTTAGCTCAGTCGGTAAAGCGTTAAATGAGGGTCTGAGGTTCGAGTCCCCTAAGTGGCTGATGGAATTTTTTGAGTGTCTCTGAACATTTTATTGAATACCCAACATTTTTCTTCAATTCTAAAATCCACAGAAACTTTTCGAGTGCTTGGTTCTTTTTGGGCAAAAATGACCACATTCTAAATTAAACTACTGGGAAAGTGAAATTCAAGGGTAAATTTTTGAGTAAATTACCAGGGCTGGCATAATTTGGGTGGGAATCTAGACCGTTGCTCGCATGTGCGGGTGTTTCGGGTGATAAAATGCACTGATAATGAGTTCGAATCGCTCCTGCAGTCGTCTGTCACTCTCGAACTGCGAACTGTTTGAATCGCGTTTCTTATCACTGGCTCATCAGTTCAAGCCGTTTGTGATTACTTTTAAGGCTCACAACAGGGAATATAAGATGATCTGAAAGTGCGAATGAATGGAACAGGTCCGCTGGGACACCACAGATGAAAAATAAATCAGGTGTGACGCAGTTGTCTTGTAAAGAAAATGTCGTCGTTCCAAATGTCGTTGTCTTGTAAAAAAATTAAAAAATGTGGTGTTCCAACAACATGATCATTACAAAAACTTTTTGCGTTTTTTCGCACATCTCACAAACGGATAACATTCTTAATAATTTTACGCATTGTTAGTGGAACTGGGCAATACTCAACATTATCGATATCACATCGAGCAGCAAATCGTTGTATTGCTCTAGACAAACAACCAAATAATAACAACTGGAAATGTGATTGAATATCATCGAATTTTTTTAAAACTCTCACAAACGGATAAAAATTTTTGGCATGTTTAGTGGATATTTGTAAACTTCTCTGGAGAATTACGAAGCAGTGAAAGCTTTCTTCCTGGCCTACCCATCGTTCAGGAACCACTCCACTTATATCATGGGTGAGAGTTATGGTGGCATCTATGTACCAACGTTGACAGCTCGCATTATCGATGGAATGAACGAGTTTTAGATCAATTTGAAGGTGTCACTTTCAGTTGTGTTGTTATTGTTTTTGTTGTTGTTACTGTAATTGTAATGGTGGTTACCGTACGGTTACTGTACTTTATCGTGGTTACTGTATAATTTACTGTACTTATGATTATCATTATTATGACTATTATTATTGTAGGGAATGGCGCTGGGGAATAGCTATGTGAACGAGGGTCTGAATATCGATATGTCAGTACGTTACGCTTACGGTCATGGCATTATTGACGAAAAGACATGGACCACACTGGAGAATGAATTTTGTCACGGCTGTATTGAGACGTGTGCTTTGACCCAAGTGATCGTCACTTCTCGGGATTTTTCAAAGTATTCAAGACGCATTTCTTGCACTATTGGTGAGCTTTGTCCGTTCTGCTGAAACAATTTACCCTACCCCAATCCGTCGCTAAGTGACCGCTATCGGTGCTCACCCAGTCATCGCGCCCTTTGACCTCTGACCTTCTTGAAGAGGTCAAAAATATGTGAGAACCATTCAATGGCCATTTCCGCCCATTTTGTGAAATTAGGGACCAAGCAAAAAATAATACCACAAGAAAAAAAGATGAGGTGGCAAAACAACTAGCCTCTACGAAAACATGCGTGGCCACTGCTCGCTGCGAAACTTCGGTGACCTCTTCCATCCTTCTTATTGACCCGACCGTCCTATTGTTTAGTCGGATCTAATCCTTGTAGCATGAAAACATTTCAAAAAAAATCAAAAAATCGATGGACGTCACGTTTTAGTAGGGTCTGATTAGAGAAGCTTTTATCACACAAGAAGAACTCCAAGTTCCTGAATAGATGATAATCTGTTTATCCGAATTGGTGAAAACGTTGCTCGTGCCGCGTGTGGTCTGGCGTTATCATGTAAAAGGATCGGACCACTTTTGTTCATCAGTGCTCGCCTTATTCTCAACAACTGATCCCTTGCCACCTGAAGCGTATGAGAGTGGTATTTGGCGTCAATGGTTTGCTCACATTCAAGGAATTCGAAACGCACGACACCAGAAAACGGTGAGCATGATTTTTCGTTGGTGCAATGGCGGTTTCGGCATCATTTTTGATGGATCACCTACGTCCGCCATTGAGTTGACCTCCGCCGATTATCATATTCAATCCACTTCTCATCCACGGTAACAATTCGATCAAGGAATGGATCACTGTTGTTTCTGAGCAGCAATAAAGAACAAATTTGCAAACGTATAAATTGCTGTGTTTCATCCAGCTCATGTGGAACCCACTGATCCAACTTCTTGACCTTCCCAATCTATCGTGGTGGGTTGAGGTAGTTCTTCGGCAGACAACAAGTTTGTCTGCCATCTGTGCCTGAGACTGAGTGGGGTCCGACTTCACCACCTCTTTCGTTGTTGTTGAGGTGTGAAGGGCGACCTGACCTCAGTTCATCTCCGAGGTTCACGTTTCTGGCAGCGAAATTCTTGAACCAATCCCCAACTCTGGATTTGGAAGTGATTCCCTTACCAAACGCTTTGTTGATATTAGCCATCGTCTGCCTGCTCGAATGATCAAATTTGAATTCATAAAGCATGATTCCGTGAATTATTTTCTCATCCATAGCTTAGATTCAATGCTCCGAAAGTCCCCAAATTAAGAGGATGAAGACCAAATACGAGTATATTCAGATAGCGCAGAAAGTGGGCTACAAAACATATAACACTAGATACAAGAACTCTACAATGAAACGCAATGTTCCATTATATCAATTTGCCTGGGTAGTTGATCAGGAACTTTTTGCCAGACCTAATAACAAGCCATTAAATTATATTCCAAAAACGCATTCGATAGACCGATAAATACATCAATAATGAATAGGAACGAAAATACTTCAACCGACTCACTACACGAATTTTCTGTTGCAAAACGCAACATTCTGAAGACTTTTTCATTAAAGACGTAAAGAAAATGACTTAATTTTATCATCACATCACTGAATGAAGAACGTCATTGAACAATAAACTTGCTGAATGCTGAATCTGTTTATTTATTAAGCAAATCCAATTCACTACGAGTTTATGCCTCTCTGTTATCACCAATACCACTGATATCACTATTGTCGCGACTAGTGTTTAGTCGCGATACAAAATACAAAAAAAACAAAACAATACAAAATTCGAAAAATTTAAAACAAATATTCACAAAATATACACCTTATCTCGTTGCCCCATCTTAAATATCGGTCCTCCGCGTTTTCTCAGTCATGTCATGTGTGTTGAATTTATGTCACAAATTTCGTTTACATACATTGCGGTCGGTTTGTTCAGTTCATTCGCTTTACAAATTATTATTCATTTGCTTTACGACGAAGTCTTTATTTACTTTATAAATTATTCACCCTGAGTTATTCTTTCACTTTCATCTGTTCGGATGAATGTTTCAATCGTGTGATATGTTCACGCAATTATCATTATTATCGTTACAATTTCAATGGTTTAATTACCCAAGTTTGGGTTCTGGAAAGGCAAATTGAAGACGAGACTTCAGTCCGAACAAACAAACGACCAAGCCACCAGTCCTAAATCCAACAAGTCAAATCAAATCAAATTCAGTCCCAACCTCCAGATGTCAAACTGTAGTGCATCGTAATTGTATCATTTCTTTGTGAACCAGTTCGAACAGTTCAAATCAGCTCGTGGTCGCCGTTCTTATCAAGCTCCGTAAATTTCTCAACCCAAACCAACCACCCAATTATCCTCATCCAATTTCAAAGGTGTTAAGCAAAGTTGTGGTCAAAGAGTGCACTCCCAACATTCCACATCCTACATTCCTCTCCCGAGATTCCACTTCGACATTCCACTCCCAACCTACCACCCCTCATCAATCCGCATTCATACCCCACCCCAATCTATCAATATCTCGAACAAACAAATTTTCAAGCCAGCTGAAATCAATAATTCTTCAAAGATCGCTTCGATCAGATCATCAACGCCAATCAACTCGAACAATTCAACGACTTCAGTAATCTGTTGGTGTTTATTGTTAATCATCTCCCTTGCCGTTAAATTAGCTAAGGTCATATTCAGTTCACTAAGAACATTGTCTCGCTTTATCGTTGTTGTAACCGTTTCAATAATTTTCATTCTATATTGAATATTGGAGAATCGTCATACTATTTAATTATTCGTTTATCATTGAATAGTTTGTTAATTATTGATTCAAAACTAATCCATCTTTAAAATTTGTTACTTTGACGGCTTCAGGTCAAAACAAACTACCCACTCAAACAAAAAGAATTTAGCCGTTACAACTATATCACCAATATCACATTCTTCCTTCTTTGGTATTCTTCTTTTCTCGCAGCTAACGATAATAGCGTTCGGAATCATCTGTCATCTTTCGGTGTCAGCAGTAAACAATTAATGTAACCGAATAGATCCATAGCAATCGGCGTATCAAACATTCCATAATCAAGCCGTAACGAATGCCCGTTGCCATAAATAATTTGCACATTTGAATACAGCCGAATACTAATCTATTAAACAGCCGCAACAATGACGAACATTGTGTCGATCACACAGAGCAGTGGTTCTTATGGGGATTACCCATTTTGAGTAATTTGGGGGTCTCGTTCGGGGAAACCGAGGGAGTCGGGAAATTAGTATTTCGTGCAGTTGTTATGTTATGATAGAACGCCACTGTGATGGTGTTTTTTCACTCGGATATCTAAACGCGGATCGCTCACGAAAACGCTAATCTTTATCCTATTTTCTGAGTATCTTTAGTTCGTTAGGCCTGAACAAAAGTCAGTTCGAAGAAGTCACAACTACCTCGTAAGTACTTTAATATACTCGCTGACATCGTCTCTCATGAGTAATAAGAATTAATTGAGTACTTTGGTATGACAGGAAAGATCATTGGTTTAGTGTGAGACAATCGTATCTCTAAATCTGATGATATCGATTTCTTTTTTCAATTTTTACAGTTTCTGATTCCTCAACCGCTTATGAATGTTTTTTCAACCGGCATAATACTTTTTCCGTGATGGACGACGGCATTTCTTATGATCTTAATGATTGAATTGCTTGAAAAGTAGAATGGGAATTTCAAAGTAGACTCAATGCACCATTCGCATCTCAAAATCCTCGATAGTTCGAATTTATTTTCGTCCCTCCGATGAATTTCTACATTTACATTAACCATCACTTTGATGGAATGATTGATTTACCGTTCATCTCGAAAATAGTTCCTCAAATGTTTATTGCATCTTCCTTCTTCATGAATTATTGAACTTGCTATTAGATTTCATTTCTTATCGCTAAAGAACGTTTTTTTTTCACTGCTTTTCGCGTGGTTGCCGAGGTTCACATTGTTTTTGCAATGGAAAAAATACGGTTCTAAAAATATAATACTTGTTTTGTTCCAGAAAATCAATTTCTTTCACGTCATGAGGAAATTTCCGGACCGGTTTTCCTTTCGTTTCCGACATTATATGTAGACATTGTAGGTTCTTGTATCAGGAGGGGGGAGGGGGTAAGGCGGCATTCCAGAACATCAAAATGGGCAATGGAGCAACCGAGCAGGAGAACCACTGGCATAGAGCGATCGGCAAACCAACCCCTCAGTGTCAAAACTAAAATCGAATGCGGAATCTATGATTTCTAAATTCATCATTCGTATCTAGTTAAAAAGTATTCGAAAATAAGAAGAAAGCGCAAATATGGTTCTGATAAAAGTAAGCTTTGAGAAAGAGTTTAGTTTTACCTCATGAATATGCTAAATTTGTTAATTTCACGCAAATTAAATACATTTTCGCAAATAATGTACGTAATTAATCACACAACCAAAATTAATTAGACTTTGATGAAAAAAATCGGGTATAAGAACGTGGGCTGAACGAACAGTTAGTTCGTAGTAAAGTCACATGGGAATCATTGTGTTTAGTTTGTAGCGGTATTTTATAGTGGAAATGAGAGCAAAAATTCATGAGAAAGAGCCTTGAGAGAGAGAGTCTCCGTTGTGAATCACGAATCTCCGTAGAAGTGGACGATCGTATTGACGAGCAGTCTCTGGAACAGTGGTTCTCTTGCTCGGAAGCTCCACTGCACTCCTCAATGATCTGACAGACCATTATTAACTCTCTCTCTCCATTGCAAGAATTTATTATTCCTGCGTACCATCTGCTTTTTATGACTATACAAGAACTTACTATTTCTACGTATAACGTCAGGATCAACCGAAAAGTGGTCCGGAAATTTCTCAGAAGCGTGAAAGAAATTAATTTTCTGGAATGAAACAAGTATTTTTAGAACCTTATTTTTCACTGCAGAAAGCATAAGAACCTCGGCAATCAAAAACGGAAAGCAATGAAAAAAACGTTCTTCCGCGATAAAAAATGAAATTTAACAACAAGTTCAATAATTCATGAAGAAGGAAGATGCAATAAACACTTGAGAAATTATTTTCGAGATGAACGGAAAATCAATCATTCCATCAAAGTGATGGTTAATGAATAAGTAAAAATTTATGGGATGGATGAAAATAAATCTGAATTATCGAGGGTTTTGAGATGCGACAGGTGCATAAAGTCTGAAATTCCCATTCTACTTTTCAGGCATTTCAATCATTAACATCATAAGAAATGAAATCAGAAATTGTAAATATTGAAAGAAGAAATTGCTTTCATCAAATTCCGAAATACTCTATCGTCCCACACCAAATCAAGGATCTTTTCTGTCGTACCAAAGAGCTCAATCAATTCTTACTGCTCATGAGAGACGATGTCAGCCATTGTATTGAAGAACTTACGAAATGATTATGACTACTTCAGACTGACTTTTGTTCAGGCCCAGGCGAGCTAGAGATACTCATTGTCAGAAAATATAACAAAGAAGAGTGTTTCCATGAGCGAACGCGTTTAGGTATCTGATCGTGAGTGAAAAATATACCATCACAAAGACGTTTCATCGTAACATAATAAGTGTATGAACTATTAGTTTGCCAACTCCCTTAGTTATGCCCCTGACACCCCCAAATTACCCCCGGGGGTAATTTACCCCCTCATGAGAACCACTGTTATAAATGAATCTTTACAACACAAATCGAGTTTTGTCGAATTTATTACTACAGGTGCATGGGATGGCTAGCATGACACGAATCGAAGACTGCAATTACATTTATGAATGCCAAATTTTCTCGCTTCTGTTATTATTTAGCAGGCACTGGCGCAGTTGACCCACTGTGCGTTGGTATAATAGTTTAGCGATTCTTTGCGTTCATCTTGTACTTCACTGTCAAAAACTACTGAAAACTGCACTTATAGTGATTCTGAAAGTCCTTTGTCCTTTAACCCGAGTGATTAAACCTTCAACATATACCTTCATAATTAAAATAACATTAATTATAGCAGTCATTACCAACCATCATATCGAATCTTATCATAATAAACAATCACAACGTTTCAAATATCAACCATCACCAGTGATAACTCAATAATGGAAAGAAATAAACACAATATAAAGATGATCAAATAGTACAGTAAATATTTATTTGATACAAGGAACGGAAGGAGATATATTATTGTGGTGGTAATTATTTAATACAATGAACAGAACCAGATATGTCAGAAGCCAATCTCGGTTAATGATTATTTTAATGAACAGATTAGTAATAGAATATAAGTTCAACACAGAATATTAACGGCCAATCGTGGGCTAACAATACATTGAATCGATTGATTATGAATATGTGAAAGTTAGGCTTCGATATCTCTGACTATCCCGCTCCATTGCTGTCGATTCGACTGCCTTCTTTTATGGTGTTTGTTTCGTCTTCCATCCTCACGTTCCTAAAAGATCATATTTGTAGATAACATCTTCAGATACAATTTCTCAGCTTTCATGCAATACCTTTGTTAGCATGCATTTTATCTGAATATGCAACAAAGATGTTGCATTTCCCATATGTTCATCTTTATGTTTTGATTTGCACCTTTCGTCGAAATGGTGTTTTGAGAATTCTAAAAGTACAATTTACAGTAAGTATGGCTGCTGTATCATTAACACATTATCTTACCTCCACACACTAACCTATTCCTTGCTCAAAATTCAGCATCAGTTTAATGCTTTTTGAAAACTGTTGATCCTTTATTTTTAATACAGTATTTATACTCATACAAATGCCTTAATATGCACTTCTCTTCCTTTTATAATTTTATGGTTATTCATCAAATTTTCGCTGGATCGTTTTTAAATATCGAAATCACGACGCTGTTCATATACCACCCTTCAAAATTTCGCCTACATCCTTATTTCAATAGATTTATCAAAAAAGGTGAAAACTGAACCAATTTTTGGTGTACCACTATAAATGTCCATTGCCTCGAAACCTGTGCCTTCTCCCTGAAACTAGCATATACTAATTATAGCACTGTACTTTTACCTGTAAGGGTACAGTGCAGAGAAGCACAATTTTACTTCCTGGAACAACGAAATCAGTGGTTAAGCGTGTGAACGAACATACGCTTTACTCTTCTCATGCTAAAATTGTTTCGCTGAATTTCTCATTCTGCTCCCTCTTTCATATGAATGAAGCTTCCGTTGGAGATTGCTTTTAAAACTGATATACAGTCATGATATTGGTGATATTCAGATAGCGTTTCGAAGATTACATAAATAGACTGTTCCAAAAGCTTGGACACATAGTGACGAATTCTGTTGATTTGCTCAGTGTTTCAAGCTGGATCGTTAACGTTAATTTGTTTCTAAAGTCTGGACAGGTAGGGGATCTCATGAAACACACCTTTCTCAAACCATAAGGTGTTCTTAAAGTGTGCACATAGATGAAATGTGGCAGGATAGGCAGAGAAAACCACAGTTACTTCGCTTTCCCACAGTTAATGTGTTGGTGAAGTGTGGTGGATGGACGGTAATATTAGAATATAGTTTATTGAATATAATTGAATAATCAGTTACAATTGAGAAACCAAGGAAGTTGCCAATTACTGGCTTTTAGAATAAGGAGACGGTCGACGAGAGTTTCAATACAAATTTTCAATACCGATTTAGTTAACCAAGGAGGATGCCAATTGATGGCTATTCACACAGATATTCTACAGATATTCTCAATTAATTCACAAACGAAAGTCAATCACAATTAGTACTTCAATAACCCAAGGATGTTGCCAGTTATTGGCTCTTCACGATTCGATTGAATAACACAGTTTGAGTAACACAGAAATACGACCAATCAAGCTTTGATACGCTTGCAGCAATGAACCTCGTCTCCTCTCTCCGGTCTTCTTGTTGCTTTTTAAGCTAATCCATTGCTCCATTTTTCCCATACTCCTGCAACATAGTATTCGTAGATAAGGTCATCTGCTGATGCTTTTAGCTTTCAGATAATGCCTTTGTTTTGACTGTAGGTATTTTTTTCATAAACATGCAACAAACAGAATGCAACAAATATGCAACAAAGATGTTGCCTTTCTCATGCATTTATCTTTTGATCTGATCCTTTCATTGCATATTTTGGGAATTCGAAAAGAATTCGAAAAGTGCAATGTTTACACCACACGTCTAAACTAGGGGAAGTCAAGGAGCTCATTGATGGCCCTAAAAGGTGCTCCCTTACATTTTGCCACTATGCATCCCGATCAGTTTCCCTCAAAAATATATCGCAACGTTCAGTTTGCAGCTACTGAACGGTGTGATATATTTTTGAGAGAAACTGCGACATATTGCTCCGAAAGCCGAAGTGAAGCAGAAAAAATTTCAAAACCGGAGCCGAAATTTTGAAAAGTGCGGAGCATGATCTGAGCCGAAATTTTGAAAAGTGCGGAGCATGATCTGAGCCGAAATTTTGAAAAGTGCGGAGCATGATCTGAGCCGAAACTGGGTCGAATTTCTCAAATTAAGTATCACTGGTCTCGACTTTAGGGGCGCCTTATAGAATTATAACTATCACGGTAATCGATTGCAAATAAATGTTCGTTTGTTAAATGGCCGTCGAATGTTCTTATTTCTGTTGTTTGATCGAATCACTCTGCCAAACAAATGGCTGAGTGCAAAGACTGACCATGTGAGTGTGTCCAAGTTTCAATTTAAGTGCTACAACAGGTGTGCAGAGCCTGGTTTGCCTCCGTTTTGAGCAATCCTTGTGAAATGACCAAGCATGCCATGTTGATAATGTTCATGATGCAAACAATAAAAACTGCGCTTGGATGCTCAAAAGCTTGTTTCAAATGAACAACATTTGCATCATATAAGCTAAATGTTCCATCATCTGTACACACGCTTATAAGCGAATGCGCTTAGGGATCACTAGGAGATGGATGAGCATATAGTGCTTACTGAACACTTGGACGGACAAGCTGTGAGTGGTTTTACATTCGATTTGAAGATCGTCTAACAGACGACGAGATGAAGTGTTGGATGGCTAGTACAGCTGTGGTTCGATTGCACAAGTAAACGAGCATTTGCGTTACTTCTGATAGACAGATGAAGCTGAATGAAAGCTGCTGGTAATAAAGAAGTTTCAAAAATAGCGTCTATCGAATAGTTGAAAGAGTGCATGCCGTGGTTGAACAGATGGCAAAAGTCGGTTGAATAGCAAGCAAGACAAGAAGAGACAATGCTGTATGCTAGTTTGAGGAAAGAAAATGTATGCCGCATGTTTGCGACTAAAAACGCTCTGGTACCAAGCCAGCAACAGATCTCTCCTTTGCTTGCGTTAGCTCATTGTTCATGATCAAAATGTTTCGAGTTATATGTGAATCTTGCAAAATTTTATTTTACCGTCGGATCAACCCACTGTGTCTAGCACGTTCTATAAAGATGCATACCATAGTTGTTGTCTATCTAGATGTAATACATTGATTGATTTTAATGTGTGATGATAAAGCGCTGTAAAATATACCTACCAGGTTACTATCAAATGCTTCGAACTTTATGAGGAAGTAACTTGAGAACGTCAACAGCAATAAGTCAAAGGGAAGATAAATGACTAAAATAGCTGTTAGCTAAAACAGGACCCACTCTTGATAAGAATGTTACTAATAAACAAGTGTGTATTTTCTTTCTTTTAACGGACGTCCGAATGAAAGCGTTCTTAAACTGAAAGCGTAGTAGTATTGTTCAACGAAAACGTTCTCATACAACTGATTATTGCTTATTGTATTTGGTGTGTTAGTGTGTACATATTTGTGCTATTTTATCACATATATCACCTAATCATTATCGCATTTCCACTTCATGCTGCACATTGCAGTTCGTTTGCAGATAACATCCAACAAGCGTAATACACCAACAACGTCAGACGTTTGTCGGATACGCTGCCTGCAGTTGAATGCTGATTTTTAGGAAAGCAGCGCGAACTCACCAAGTGCAATCACACATCCAGTGCTGCTTCGTCGTGCATAAAAACTATTCCTCGTATTCTCTCATCGTTCGCCTCGCATTCTTTTTATTCTGTTCGCGTTCTTCACCTTACTTGCTCGCCTTCTGCGCTTCCTAACTTTTCGTTTTTTCTGATAATCAGCCAAAGAAAAACTGTGTTTTTTTTTCTATTATTCGCCACTCTGTCATGTTCCACGGTCGACGATTAGCTAAGAAAAGCATGGATGGATGGAGCGGCCAATCGAGCATGCTATTATTAGCAACATGGTTCTAATTTAGTTTTAGAGTGTTTGTGTGTGAGCGTTACTGAATGGTTGTTGCTGCACATTTGTTTATTGTTCGTGTTTTGTTGTATTGTTGCACGAATATCGCACATTGGTTGTTATTTTTGCATGCAGCGAACAGTTATTCAGTTTCTCAAAAGTTAATCTAGTCAAATGTGATTAACAAAACTATCATCCATATGTGAGCTGTGAGAGTAGTATGCTCAAAGAAGGAACGATGATGGCACGAAACGAAGAAGATGAGACAAATGAAATGGTGACCTTTCGTTGCGCGCCCGAGCAATCGTCCTGTTGCTGTAATAACGAACTAGCAAACGCTTCTTCTTAAATCATTTCTGGCATTCTATTATAAATAATAACGATTTTTCTTCATTTATCGATTGTTCATTGTTGTATCGATTTTCATCAGAAAATATCTTGTCAATATGATCATGTTATTGTTTCATTTGATTCCAATGAATATTACATGATGAGCAATTTCGATTCATTGATGAACTTTCACTTTTGCAGTAGCAATTATCATTATGCACTGCAGTTGATGCAAACGTTCTATGAATATGTGTGTATGCATATATGCTCGAAAAGACGCTATTCGTTCAAAATTATTATCATGTAAAGACTGAAACAAATTATTTGAGATCTACACTCACTCAATTGCAATTGCAAGGTATATACTCATAAATCATATCAAATATCTATGACAAAACACTCGAATTTCCGCATATGAGCAGAAGAAAACTGCTTCGAATTTATTTGCTCGTCTCTTTATGTTTGTGAGGTGTTTTTTCGGATTCGTACTTTGTGGAAAAAACCTAAAAAAACAGCTCTCGAGCGAACTGATTCAAAAAATTGTGCGCCTAATAAAAGTGTGAGTTAAAGCCAGATGAAGCCAGAATATAACATAACAAGTATGTGAGTATGCAGTGCTTTCATCATATGTCAACCCTCCAAAAAGTTTATCGTTATTTGCGTTTTTCAGTCAAATTTTCCCACTGGCATAATAGTGGTACGTGAAGTAATGGCGATTGATGGCATTCATTCATTTATTTGTTGAACGACAATATGCATGAGTATTGCCTCCATGAATCGGAGCGAATTTGAAGAACGAAAAAAATTTTTTTCCAAAAATACCCTTTCGTCGCTCAGTTAGCTCGATTGTTGACTTTATAACACCCAGTATCGTTTATTTTCAATCTGTTGACAGTTTGCAACGTGGAAATTTTTTCATCTTTTATAGATCGTCTTCATTCTGCAAAATGCCTCAGTAGACTGCGATGACTTACAGATTTACTCATGTTCTCTTTGTATTGTTGCTAAACTTTTCATGCGATGCGCTCTCATTTCATTGATAAGTTTTCCTTCTCCTTTTTCAAACAGAAACTTGTACAAGCGCACTTCTCTTCAAGCGAGCTTATCTTATGCATTATTCCATGTGGTTTCTAATGAACCTGACCGTGAGAGAATTTAAACAACTTCATTCGAAAATCACTATTCGTGTAGTCTTGAAACGCTGAACTCATGTTACAATTTATGAATCATCCCGCCTCTCTCCCTCAATTTTTCTGAAATCTTTTCTAATCACCACTTGTGGCCGCGCACGACGAAATTATCCTCTTCAGAATGCACATGAACTCCCTTAAATTTTTACAGTGCTCATTGCTGCCAACTAAGTATGTAATTGACCCCCTAAATGTTAAGAACTGATCTGAACATCAAACAGTAATCGAAATTGAATTGCTAGTGTGAGTGAAATATGAGGTGAATAATGACGAATGATTGCAGGTAAAACTCGTTCATTCATCCGTCCATTTCCTGTCTCATGTGCAATCAGTTGCAGTGCACTTTTTCAAATCGTTCTGCTAAAACGTTCCGATTTGTTTTTTTAAATTCATATCATGTTTTTATTCACTTGATCATTTATATATAACACACCCTCACATGTCTATGTCTAACAATGCAAATACATATTACAGTACTCATCATAATAACAATATTGTTTCATTATGAACTTGTTCATTGATTTGTCACTAAACACACTGTTTTGTCTCAGTGTGCTTTTCTTCAAGGAGTGAACTAATTGGATAAAGGTAAATGCGAGATGTGTAAATGTTTGTGTGAATTCCAAGTAACTAACGTCATTCACAGTAAAAATCATTCTGTTTCATAGAGTTTATTTCAGCGTTTCGTAGAATTCTCAGCTTTTTTTTTGCTGTGTCATGCGTTCCCATTTTTTGATAGCTATTTGTGGCAAATAGTTCATTAGGAAACTGATCAATTTGTCGTTAGCTTACTTTTCGAAAATGCATATAGGGAAAGTGCAACAGTAAGTATGTCGAATGTTCAGGTCATTCTCGACGAATTACTCAATACGAAAGTAACGACATCAATCAAGTAAAAAGTTTGTTGAGCTGACGATTGAAATTCACTGAAAGGCAGCATGCTTGATATTATTTAGTCTTAGTCAAAATAGTAGAGAATAAGCGAATAAGGAACTTATTTTAGTAAAGAGTATGTGATGCATTTTTTCAATCATCTTATTAGATCAACAAATTGAATGCACGCTGTAGTTACAGTACTTTTGGTCGTCAACTGCTTCTTTGACAGTTTTAATCGATGACGCAATATAAAAAAGTCATTGCAGCCGCTCATTTGATCTCAACAAATGCCAGTTAATGAAGCAAGTTCAAAATTATGAATGCTGCGAATTATAAATTGCGACGTTATGGCGCAAGAGCATTCAATGCAATTGATGGCTTTGAGCAGGTTGCTTAGTTTTTGTACCAAACACCTTTCTTTGAATGATGGTGATGAAAACAGAATTTATTCTCGATAAAATCTCATAAATAATCATCGAAGCGTTAATTAAATTAAGAGTCCCGTCATTAGCAACAGTTCTGCAAATATTCATTATCTATCAATGAATAGCAGCGGAATTCTTAAAACATTTTGAAGTTTCTCGAAGTTGTATATTCTCAGTTTCAGGAAGAGACGATTTCCCGTCGTGATATCGATGATGCTGAGCAACGATTTTTTGATTCAACAGCATATCGGTGTTGTTTTTCGATTTTTCATGCGAAAATTGGCACATTTGTGGTTGTTACACTTGTCTTTCACGAAATTGTTATCGGTACGTGTAATTTCATTTGAAAAACGTTTTACATCTTACAGTACGTAAACAGACGAGTATTTGATCAGTGAACACTTTATTATCCGATAATTTTTCATGTATCTATAATTATAGTAATTACAAAGTATATTATACCTGAACACAGCATAAAGCATTCATCAAATGATAATGATCAACATGAAGAATGGTTCATTGATTCAATGATAGTTTTTGTTGTTCTTTTCAAGGAATTCTTTACCTTCTCTCGCGAGATGAGTTCAAATATCACAATTTCAACGCTGGTTTCTCGATCGTTTTTTTATGTCGTATATTGCAATTGCCTTTTGCTGGAATCATGTATTTGGCGCTTTGGCAACAAAAGCGAACACTTATTATACCATTCGCCGTTTCGCAGGTTTATTATCTCTGTTTCAATCGTTCATCATTCAAAACATAGCAATGCAGCAAGCATGATGTTGATTGATTTCATCGCAGTCTAAGTGATCATTCCTAACTGATCATTGCCTGCAATCGTCAATCAACATTTCAACTTCTTATCATCAGATTAACAACTTGTTTTTATGATGTTCTGAAAATTTTGACCTTATGCAATTTTAAGCTGATTTTCTGAGGCAATAAGTTTATTTCGTGAAAGTCATTAACAGTGCGTCGATACTATGAAAGGAATTAATTCCTTGTGTTAGGCAAGCATTTTGAAAGCGTTATTGGACAACTACGGAAGAATCGTCTGAGAAATCAGTCAATAACGATTTCTTTACCTTGTTCATTCCCCGCTAGCACTCTCAAATCCCCCCCCCCCCTTCCTCTCTATGAGACCTTTGATAATTGCTATTTATGAGAGAAACACTGAAGAGATTCTTGCAGCTCACGTTGGGTTGTTTCGCAGATATCTCATCGTTGGTGATGTTGATTTACGACGAGTTTAGAGAACCGCATTCGTCGTTGCCATTCACTGGTTCATTGCGCTCGTTGAATCTTGTTCTGCCATTGTTTATTTATACTGTTCTTGTGGTTGGTTGCCTTCATTATTAGTTTATTTTTAAGTTTTGAAAAAAAAAACAAGAAATAACGTTTACTCGAAAATTACAAGTAATATTAATTTATCATGAAGTATTTTCCCTTCCATGTGATAGTATGATGTAGATTTGTACAGAAATTATCCAGTGAATGGTTAATTGCCCTATATTCTCGTGTGAATTAGAGGCTGATAAAGTTAGTTGTTCGATCACATTTCCAAGCAGTCCATTTGTAATCATTAAGTTTTGCTTGGAATGGCGTTAACTGAATGTACATTGCGAAGATGAATGTTCATAAATGACTTCAACATTCTTCCATGACAGTTGTAGATCACGAGAAAAATGTTGCTTGATTAGAACCAAATACTATCTTCCGTTCTATTGAAGCTGTAGGTGATTTGTATTTGTTGAAGGTATGTCTGATGGGAGTACTTTACCAATGTTCAGTGTATTTCCGTGATAGATGCGCACATGAACGACGTAGAAAGCAATTAAAGCAACAGAACACTGAGTTGGAGCTTGCACTCGGACGGGTTGATGAAGTTCAGGAACCTCTTGGATAGTACTAATCTGCATGTTTGTTGTCTGTCAGCTTTGTGTCAACGATAACAACTCTTGTGTATATTGTTATCAAATCTAATCTCTGTTGGTGCACTTTTCACTTTGCCCACCAGATGTATTACATATGTGTACGCATAATATTTGTAATGTATATGTTTATATTAAACAATAAATAAATTATATCGTTTGCAAATAACTTCTTGAATGCTTTTTCATTGATTTAGTTCTTTGGCATCTCTTTGCAGATAGAATGGCTGCATCTGAAGTTTAGATTCATTGTAATCACCTACGTTGGCATTGATGTCGAACGGACGAAAATTCAGTAAGCACTTCCAAAAATAAAGTTGATCACTTGCTGGTGTCAGAGAATCGTCTCTCAGATGAGAGACGACAAAGAATATTGGCTGCGATGAATTATGGACATTTCCTAGTGTGAGAATAAGAAAACTATTTAAAATCATATTTGAGGAATTTATTGGTGTATAAGAAGTGCGCAACGAAAAATGAAACTACTTCCGAAGAGCATCATCAGTATGTTAAATCATTAAAAAAGTTCTCAGAGCAACACAAACGTTTCAGGAGTGCATCTGTTCAGGTGGTGGTTGTCATATGGTAAAGGTGTACTGAACATGACATATCGAGTACTCTTGATTAAAATCAATGCGTACGCTTGTTCAAAACGAAATGGGCATTTTATATGAATCTATATGTGAAGAAGTTGCAATATTTACTCAACAACATAGAAGTTTTCTTAAACGAGAAGTCATAAATTGGGTATAAGCACGGAGGAGTTGTTCAGAACACCTGCGAGTGCACGTGTTCTGGACATGACATATGTAGTGAGCATGTTCAAAGTTAGTACGATCATAAAGAGCAGAGTGCAAACTTTATGTGCGAAATGAAAACGGTAACTGAAAATGGCATATGTAGTACTCGTGAAAATATCGCAAACGCAGTACTGTCGAGGGATTACGTGTGGACACGTAACCAGTAATAAAATGTATGTGTCGGCGTCACAGTTAGTCGTCTGTTAGGAAATTCTGTGTCGGAAATTTTCGGTATAGTAGCTAAATAATTTATAACCTTTTTTCTCTTCTTTTTTTTATCCCTTTAAAATCAAATGCACAATTTCATCTGGTGGGCCAAATATTACTGAAAACGAGCCAATTTTGGCTCGTGAACTGGAGGTTGACGTTGGCTGCTGTAGCGTATTACACTTTATTTGCCAATACAATGTTACCGAAATGTCTTACAGTTCTTAGCATGATAACATATTCCACATGCAACTACACATCAAGAGAAATCTGCTGCACTTTTAGTCACCTACTCATAAAATTACTCGAGCTATGCGAATCTGAAAGTAAGGGGAGCTTGAAGGTGGTACTTTTAACATTCCTGTAGTGATATCGTTTCGTTATGAGAGAGCTCCAAAAAATCATCCATATTATGCTAAGTGCTCGTCAAAATTCAAAAATTGTATACCATTTTGATACTTCCCAATTCATGGCATCTGACAATGTGAAATGCGCTTGAATTTCCGCGCAAATTCGAGAAATTAGAGAGCTTGAAAATGATAGTATTGGTATCCGTATAATGTTTTATTGAATACGATCTGATTCGATTGACAGTCACAAACTGATTCCGCAGCTGTTAGGTGTACGTACGAAATGGGACAGAACGAAAGGTTAGAGAGTCGGAACAGGAGGGTGTTGGAATTTTGGGGTGCGGGGACAGAATAGAACAGCACAGCTGAACGGGTGGAATGAACGTAACAAATCTTGATGTTATTCACGTTCCTGGAAATGTTTTTTGGATTACCATTGTGAGTATTAATCATCATCATTATTCCTATCTTTAATTACTACAACTGTTTTCATTGCTATTTTTATTGTTGGTGTTTTCTTTCTTGTTGTAACTGTTGTAGTCATCATTAGTTAGTAGCGTTTAATACTTAAGGTACTATTGTATATTTGTGATATGTTTTCAGCTGAAATAATGAATATCAGTGAATAAATTTTATCACCTTTTTTACAGTTCTGTATTCAAAATAATATCAATTGAGCAATTTAAGTCAAGTTGATTTGCTCTGGTAAGTTTTCATAAGCAATCTCATCTTGGTTTCATCTGTCAATTCAAGACGATTGATCAGGTTAGATTATAAGATTAGCAATATCAGGAGCATTGTATTCAAAGTGACACTATTTTCAGATTCATCCACCAACACGATCGTTTCTCCACACCGTCAGAGTTGCCAAATTCTCCGTTATTGAAAAGCTCAGGTATCGTCGGGCAATTTTGCTTGGTTTCTAAGAAACAGCTAACTTTCTGATGAACTATCGAAAATCGACAATCGATGTTTTCCGGAAAAATAGAAAAGTGCTCAAAATCAACCGGGAATCTGCAAGAGGAAAGACGAGGCTGAGTAGAACCTGCAGTTAAAATTTCAGCTTCGTTACATGACGTTAGTTATTTCGGTGAATTGACTTCTTGAAAACGTTTCTCATGACTTAGAAATTGAAAAAGGCTTCTAACACAGATTTTAGCTTTCTGTGAAATATGTATTCTGGCTTTCGTCAACATTCGTTGTATTATACCGTAATCTGCACACATCAATCATCGAACCTCACCCGATTCCACACTTTAACTCATTTCGAAAGCACTTCCCACCAAATAATCTAGTAGTACCAGTTGGAGAATCTGATACATATATATATTGGACAGTGGATCAAATTGATTTTTGAACGCTGAATTATTCGAGGATGTTTTCATTGTGTGCTCATTTCTCTTTTCTTTGAGGCCAGAGCGCAGACGGGCTAGCGCCTTGGGTGGCATACGGCGGACGTACCTTTTTGAAGTTTAGAATGTTTCGCTTAATGTAGAATTTTTTCAGACGCAGCAAGTAGAAAAAGGTCGGTTCAGTGGAGTGACATGTATTTATTTTAATTTATAGGTATTGCTTGAGGCAAGTTCCATCAAGAGGCATTGGTTCATCATCTGCGATCGTTTATACAACAATTACCTCATCAAAGGCAACTAATTCAGTTAACGATGGATTGCGATGCTGAATTTAATGCACTTGCTTCGATGTATCAGAGTGTTGTTCAAGATATGAAGGTTTCACTTCATTCTTGTATCAGTTTGTAATTGAATCATTAAATTTAAAATCGATGAAGACAATGAATCAGTCTGTTATAGTCACCGCTGTTTACGATAGGATTGCTCAGTTTTAACTGTTGTTTTAAAAACCACCCACAATAAAACCGTTTCATTTTTAATGCTGCACTGAGAAACAGTAGAGAGAACGCCAGTACTAGAAATTTCGATAATTTATAAAACTCAAATGCTACAAACCTTATGTTTAGGTAATGTATCCAGCATGGGAAAATGTCTCACAAAAAGCACTCAAACTTGCATCACAGTTAAAGACTACTTTGAGTTGCATGAGTGCATTCGTTGATGCTATACAGTCAGTTGGAGATGCTGCAAACAATCTCAAAGGTAATCACAGGCAAAGTTTAGCAGTTATTCTTCCATTCGGTATCAGTCTTTTAATTGTATTAGTATTGCTTCTAAAACGTACGCATTTGAAAGGAATAATTTGAATGGGCTGGAGGAGTGATGAAGTAAAATATTCGTCTTATTTAGGGGCCACACGTGATATGGGTGCATGTTTAACGCGTGTTTGTATGCGACAACGTTCGATCGAGAATCGACTTCGGAATTTAACAGATGCTTTAACCGATCAACTTGCTTTATGTATTCAGAACAAAGGTAATCAGTGGAAACAACGTGTTTCGGAAATGGATCGTCAGGCACACAAATTTTGCCGCAAGGTTCGATCGGCTCACAGTAGTTTTAAATTTTAAATGAATAATCTCAAAACACCCATCATAAAGACTCACAAGTCAGTAATCTGTTTCTTCAAGGGTTCATTTGAGTGAAAGTTGAATGAAATCGGATTACTGAAAAATTGTCGGCTCTCAAGAAGTTCACTTTTATGAATATATTTCAAGGCACGTTCGCATAAAGGTGCTATCGATTCGTCGGCGGTAAATGAACAAAGACGGATGTGTTATTCGTTACTTGTTGAGCAAAGAAATCAATTGTCATTTTTCATATCGGCACTACTCCCAGTCCTCGTTAGTGCATTCTCGGTTCTATACGTTTTTATCAGATATGTTGATTTTTAAGAACTCTCTAATGAGAGATGTGGCGTTTTCGCCATCTCGCATTCGCGTGAATTACTGACAAAAGAGCTATCACTTTGTGTGTTCGTAGATTCTTTCGTGCACAACCAAGTGAAATTCAATCATTGTTGTCTGCCGAAGTTGATTTCTGATGATATCGCTACTCTTTCGAACCGTTACATCTTTCAAAAATGAGGGTTTCAAAAAAAATTTTCTTAAGCAACCCAAGCGTGAACCTATAGTCTGAAATCATGACATCCTAGTAAAGGGATATGCCGACATGGAACGATAGAATGAGTATAATCATTGATAAGTGAATGGTTTATAGAACAACGAGTTGTGTTTGCTCGAAGAGAGTGCACATGTGAAGCAAGTAGCCGAGCATTTACAGTCAACAGTGCGATCAGTGGATGCATGTGCAATGATTGAGACAATTTTGTCCGATATTCATAAAGGATCTGACTATTCATGGAGGAATTGTCTTTCATCGAGGAATGTTGCTACGGTAACAGGCAGTGGTTCCACAGCGAGTGTTCTCAGTCGTTCCTCGTGCATCTACAAGCAACCAAACGACGATGCTGCAGTACGTGCACCGTCTCCATCGCCAACCACTATCACATGGCCAACATCTTTCCAGTGTATTTATCTATGTTCTTTTGTTTACTTCTTTCGTTACTTTGACTTCTTTTAAATTTTTCCTTCTGTGGTTGATGGCCGGTCGTATATTGTTGCTGTTGTCACGAAAGAATTGAGTAAGTGTTGATTAGTATATTTAATGACAACGTGACAACAGCTTCAACTTCCCTTTCTCTCAAAATCTTTTGCTAGGTGATGAATACGACTGAAGCAGTGCGAATGTTTTCCGAAGAGAAACATCATTTCATTTTTCGTTCATCGCCTTTCATCAAACTGGCTGCTTTGGAGACGAATCTAATCTAATCCCGCAATCAAGCATCCCTAAACTCAAGAACAAAAAGGAAATCTGTGAATTCTATTTAAAAAGAGGGCAGTTAATAATTCGTAGATCCTGATTTCATAGATCTTATAAAAGTCATGCTTTTCCGTAAACCAAACTCTGATAGTGTTAACCCGGGTCCGCTAAACAATCCGAACTTGATATTTTAGTGAGGGTAATCTCATTCGTTTCACAGGTGGTCAAGTGAGCAGCGGCAGTTCGTCGATAAGAGCACATACAATCTCGGTTGTGGAGCAACCGAGACGAGGTAAATTGAATGCACATACCTTTTCACCACCGTCTTCGTCACATCATCATCCACCATCATCATCAAAACCACCTTTACCCAAAAGGAATATCTCATGCTCATCATCTGTCTCTTCAATAATTCCTGATTTTAATGAAGCACATCCCGATCAGGTATGTGTATCGCAATTCATATCTCATTCATCAAGACAACTTGAAAACTAACGGCAGCAAAGCATCTCGAGCGGGAACTGATTTGTAAATTTTAATTTAACTAGCGGGACGCGTTAAGCATGCTCTGTTGATTCGTAAGCCAAGTGTTTACGGAATATAAATGATACTGAAGTTCCGTAGTATGGTCAAAAAGATGAGTAAAAAAAGGGTTTGCGAATACAAATGGAAGCGACTCGTTAATGAGATCCATAAATCCTGATAAGCTGTGTGGGCTGTAATTAGCTGTTCTGTGATCTACGGTTCTAATGAAATGGTAATTTTGCATATCTTAACAGCTGTTAATTTGATCATCAGCACATTATTCTGTTTAGCAAAACATTTCATAATGCATGTACTCGAGTGCATGTTTGCGATTTGGCGTATTCATCATTGAAATAGTCTCCTTTCTCGAACCTCTCGAAAACTTGTTGATTAATTGTTATCAGCTGTGATTATGATAGGGCGATTAATTGATTTATGAACTTGAGGTGGTGAATATTTCACAACGTAATGGTTCTGCATATGCATCATCAACAGACGTTTCCCGTGAGCCATTCAATCATCGACCGTCAAGACCATTAAGTTTTGCTTGTGATGAACGCGGCCCTCATGGCTCACCACCATGCCGATCTTTGCCATCCAATACGCAATTCAATCCTGTGGCTTCAAATAGTTGTTGGTTTTTGTTGTGGTTGTTGATTGAGTCATATCATCGATCTGAATTGGAGAACCATCTGAAGAACAAATGAGATTGATATAATTGGATCACTAGTTGACTAGTGACTAGTTCGTCTCTCTTTCTTCTCGTTCTCCATATTTGGAATCGACCTTGGTTATATTGTTTTAACTTGCAGCTGCCGAATACAAAGCGAACTCACTGATAGCAGAGACAATTCAACAAATTGATAAACTTGGATCCGAGCTGGATTCGTATTGCAATTCGGCACAATCAATTGCCGTAACTCATCAGACAGTTCGGCTGCGCTCAGGAAGTTGTAAGCCAGCACCTCCCGAACGACGTAATTCAACGATAACATCTGCAACAACGAATGCACCATCAGTAGCGGACGTGCGTGCATCGTTCGAATATGCATCATCGAAAGGATCTTCAACCGATCTTAATCGTGAACCTTACCCAAGCCGGTTTCTTTAGTTCGTGACATTTTTTTTGTGATTCACCTCTTTTCTTCCGTTTTCTTTCTTCGGTGTTTTTGATCGTCAACTAACAGCATTTGAAAAGTTGAAATTTTGTACTATATTGTTTAAGTAATCTCAATTGGATTTTGCGAACAGCACCATTTTCTGTTGTTTAATTCAGCAATATATTCGAATTTTTTTCGCGCCACATAATTTAGTTTACGACGTTTTTGTTACTAATTATGTGGAACATTTTTGGCAGAATGTGTTGAGTTAGTTTAATTAGATCGATAATATAGTGGTCACATATTAATTTGCTATTGCTGCCATTATTCAGTTGGCTAACTGAATCCGCTTTCAATGCTGTATTTAATTTGGATTTGTTTTAATTTTGAATTTCTCTCATGTATCATCGAATGCGATTGCTTTACATTTTTTTGTGATCGTATTGTTCAGTTTCATGATATTGACATGTTGCAAATATCCTAAATATAGGACAATCGGTTCATGCCAGTTTTCCGAGGATAATTCATTCATTTATTCATTTGTTTCGTAATTTATTCATTCATTTAATTAATTTTCCATAACTAACAATTACCTCTTCGCAAGAACGGTAAACTTGTTGATTTGTTTTGCTTTTGTTCATTTATGAATATTTTTTTAGCTGGCTCATTATGACTGTTTTTGTGTTCTTTTTTTTCAATCTAGGTCGTCTTTGATGATGACGAAGACCTGTGAAGGTACGAATCTTTTCATTATGCAGTTTTATCGATTTTTTTGTTGTTGGTAAAGTGAAATGATTTGATTCGTTTGATGAATGTTTGCGTATTTCCCGAGAAAATATGCTTTTGACTGCAGCATTCTTCCATTTTACTTTTGTTGAAGATTTTACAGGTAGTTATAAACAGCTTTTTGTGTACTTGTAATTTCGATGTATTAAAGTCGTGCGAATGTATTTTATGAATAAGATGTATGTTTTCAAGTTTGTCGTTGTTAGGTTTCGTGTTTTCATTTTCATTATTTGTAAAAATTTGGAATCGAGTAGTTTAAAATATTATTGGGTTGTTCGTAATTTAGCATTTAAATTGTAGTATTCATTGAAGTCTCCTTTTTCCCAAGTTTGCTGTCGTGCTATCTCTCTCTCTATCTCCGGTAAACATATTCCGTCTTCCGGAGTATTACTCTTGTTCTCTCCTCGTATGATGTTTTGAAGCTTTCCGTTTTTTCTAATTTCGTTCTTGCTGTTATTTGTGTTCAGGACAATTTTGTCCTGAAGTTGAGGCATCACATCTGATCACTTGGCTATTCTCAATTTGTTTAACAACATTTATGAGCAACAGTAATTTAGCAATTTAGATTATGACAATTTCTTCATTTCCTATACACTTTTTCGACGTTTTATTATTTGTTATTTTAAAAACTTAGGTGATTTTTGTCGCAAAATTAGACTGTTGATGAAATAAGTAGTGAATAGTTTTTTTTACACTTTAGTTTTTGTTCCGTTTTTGTATTCAAAATGCTCTTTGGAAAACGAAAAG
Source organism: Anisakis pegreffii (assembly GCA_035041965.1). NCBI lineage: Eukaryota > Metazoa > Nematoda > Chromadorea > Rhabditida > Anisakidae > Anisakis > Anisakis pegreffii. Next base: position 39,900 of record JAPYMA010000583.1, on the reverse strand, counting down.
TTGGTTGCTATTTCATGAATTGATTTGCTGATAACTGAAATTTGAATATGGCATTTTTTGAATTTGTCGTTTTGCTCGTTCAGCAATCGATGGGAAAAGCCTTTTTTTACGAAATAATTTGTGTTGTGGTACGGGTTTCTGTGCTACCATCACCACTGATCATCATTATCAGTTTCGTTTTTGTTTCTTTTTATCTGTTGTCTTGCCCATTCTCCGATATTTTATGATCATAATTAAATCAATGCTTTAACGAGTTGTTCGTCTCTCTCCCTCTGATGATTCATTTCAAAATTTATTTTGATTGTTCGTTCATTTATTGCAAACAATCATTCTTATCCGCTTAATTACTCGAATAACTAATCTTGTTTATTGTTTTTGTTTTGATTTCTGGCGTGTAAGTTGATATTATTGAAAACGCGATGATCAATCATTGCTAGTTAGCATCATTGTATAAGTATTTACTGCTTTAAGCACGTGCGTATCACGGGATTAATTTGTAAACATGAATGGCTTCCATTTTCATTTTCAATATTTTGAGCAAAGCTTTTATTGAATGCTCCTTCATATGTAAGTAGTAGTATGAAACATTAGTACATAAATATCATAATGGAATTAATAATAATGATAACGATGTTATTATTATTGTTATGATTACTATTGTAATACATCACTGATATGCGTCCAGTTGAATTAAACGGCTTTTATGTTACTAGACAACAATTCGTCTAATTTTTAAAATTCGTTCTCTGATGTCATATCTTTATGGTTTGTTTGTTGCAAAGGCGCAGCTTTATCGTTCGTTTGCTTGTGGCATTAGTACGCAAAATATTGAGAAGTGAAAAATAAATTTATCGAATTTGAGTTTACTTTGACTGAACTAAATATGATGCGAGCTGCTTCTGAATGAAGAGTATATTCAGTTCAGTAACATTCAGCGGAAGAAATGTGCGGGTGAAGGACGGGTTGCCGGGATAGATTCCCCTTCGACATTCCGAAGACTTACTGATAGTGTTTCCGCCGAGTCTTCAATGCATTTTCGTTTCACGTCTCATGCAGCGCAATTGCTGTCTCCTCTACATGTGCCACCATGAATATCCTCTTTCCGGGGATATTTGTGTTCCGCTTTGAAAATTTTCATCTGTTTGCGCCACTCGATCAAACCTATCTTATACTAAACTCACAAGAATCGATTGCTGTATTCGACGTGAAATTCACTCCCGCTGAGCGTAAAACTGAATTCAGTGATTGACTTCCCTGCACATCCACGAGAAATGTTGAAATATCTGTGGATGATTCAAGGGAGAATTTGTTGGATCATAGAATGAATGTGGTAACCATTTGAACCATTTGAAATGTGGTAACCATTTGAAAATGTTCAATTGTGTTGTTTAAAAAAAGACGAAGAGTAAGGGGAAAAGATGAGTTTGGTTGCGATAATTATCCTGAGCAAGAGAAAAATGGAACAGCTATGAAAAAATACCTGATAAACTGGTGTTGTTTATGAATTTTCTTCACAATTGAATGTGAATAATGAGATTAAATATTCAGCCAATCTATGGAGTTCGTCAACTTTTAAGCAATCATTACGAATTTCCCAGCCACACGGAGTGGAAACCTTTTTACAGTGCTGAATAATGAACCATTCAATCGTATGCAACTTGGCCTAAGCTAGGCAGTGAACTGATCCAAGGCAGAGTAAATGATATGAAGTAACTGTTGAGCAATGAACATTATGTACGGTTTGATCAGATCATTAATCTGATTGCAACACGCATGGTGAACGTCGTCCATTAACGATGATCGTTGTATGCGTGTGTCATTCATTCAGCAGCATCACTCGACCATATATTGTTCATCGATTTTCGCGCATCATTTGTTTGATTTACAATCAACATTGAGTTGCTCATGAGGAGGTGGTTAAACAATTGATTCAGAAATAATTTTTTAGCATTTCTCTTTCGTATTCAGCTCGGTCATCAAAGCATCTCCATCCTATCGATTTTCAAAATTCTCTGACTGTGAGTATTGAAAAATTGGAGAAATCATAACAAAATTTCGATGAGATAAAAAAGTCATCTTTGATTCATATATTTGAATGGAGCTACATCGATGAGGTGACTGCTGGCTTGAAGACGGCCCATATTGATTGAATAAAAAAATGCGTTTTATCCTTGTCTGGTTGTGGACATATAGAAACACAAAGCGTGCATGGTTGTGCTTCATGACGATGACGGTTCAGCATCGACGTGTTATTGATGGTGTTCGCTTGCTGTCACCATTGACTTAAATTTGCTTATTGCTATTTTTGCACCGAGAACCAACCCTTCAATTCGGAAACGCATCCAGCTGTTTATAGAATGGGTCACGTTGTTTTCGAGTTTGCATTTCTTCTTATCTAGAACATCAGGTTTCTGTATCCATTGTTTTATCTACTCTTAGAGCTACTCAATATTTTCTCCAAGTAGGTGTTGTTCTGTGATGAGAGCGAAGACAGATACATCCATTTGTGGTAAACGCTTGTATCGTCATAATTATTGTTTATTATGATTTTTTTCATTTCTTAAAAATTATTCAGTCCATACGGAATCGTTATGATCGTTTTTCTAATAGGAAGAAGAGTATATGAGGTGTTTGTTTGATTGCCATGATTATATTGCTTGTATGTTGTTTAAACGATATTTAAAGATGAATGCGTGGTCGTAACGAAGAGTTTTGTTGCTTGCTACCAATCAGTCGTGGTGTTTTCATTTAGTATCGTAATCATCTGAATCATGTTACGACTAAATTTTCAATCCATTCTCTCAGTTTTCGACTCTGAATTCTGCTGGTTTTCGTCGCCGAATTTCCCCAAATAAACGGATAACGTTCAATCAGTATTGAACCGGTTGAAGTTATCGGAGTCTTTCCTTTTTGTTTGGTTACCTTCATTGTGATATTGTGCTTGAGAACGAACAATGTGCTAACTGATGTGTGAAAATCATGAAATCTTCTTCGTTTAGTGCTTATCGGTCAACAAAACTGTGCTTTTATCAGAAAATCTGTTTGTTACACCATCCGAAAACTCCCTTGCTTGTCGAGATTAAGCTATCGCACATGGATGGCGTACAGCTAAAATGGTTTGCTCGCTCATGCGATTATTCGTACGTTGCAAACAAACCGACAAAAAACATCGCTTTTGGCAAAACAACATTCTGCTTACATGATGACACTAAGACTGATTGAATGATTGCTTCTGCAAACGGGGTTCGTTAAATACGAAGTTTGATGTAAGTACCAGTTAAAGAATCAACCGTTTTTTATTGTTGATGTAATTCAAAGCAAATTATTGCTCCCTCCACTTACAATATAATGCTAATTGTTCTTGGCTGAACTAGTGGCGTACTTATTGTTAGGAACGTTGATGACAGAAGGGCAGAAGTATGTATCATCAGTTTTTTAAAACAGCTTTTAAATGGTTGCAATGTCCAAATTATTATGATTCCATATTTGTTTGATAGGTTCAGTTAATGCGAACAGCCTTTTTTGCCATTCTAAACGAATATCAAACAATAACGATAATAATAGTATGTCTTTCTGGCTCTTTGATGCGCTTCAGTCCAAATCAGTTATTCTATTCTTTTTTATTTACTGCTAACGATTCGTTGTTATACATTGCGCAAAAATTTGAAAACCTGACTACTGAACGTATCAAGCAACCACTTCAAATGGGAGGGTGATATTATGTGTTCAATTCGTAGTTTATAGCAGTAGCGCCAACGGTTTGCCTCTGCAATTAGTTGTATTTCGCTGCTTTCGTTCGTTCGTTTAAAATTTCATTATTGTTGTGCTCATAATGGCGTTAATTTCTCTTTTGCGAACTTAAATGACTGACGGTTTTAAACTATTACGTAAAGTAACTTCTCGTTCTAGATCAAAATCAACTCAGGCCTTGAATATACGCTATCACCTCAAAATTCACTTCATTTCCTAGTTTTATCACTGCAACATTCATTTGTTAGTGAGTATTTCATTCGTGTACAATCATGCGTTTGAGAGTTTCTATATCATTGATAAGAAAATATTTCAATGGTTAATCATGAATTTTTAATTCTTCATATATTTTTTGCTCGTATGTGTCATAGTTTATTGTGTATTTTCTTTCTCATGTGTGATGCATTATTGAAAAAGTGTTGACTTTTATTGGTGTGGAGTGTTGGGTTGTCGTTGGTTTGAATTGTTGACTTTACTCATTTCATAATATTTATCTAGATCGTTTTTAGGTGGTGCTCGCAGAGCACATTTCATCGATCGCGTATGGGCTCTTCTACCAGATGCAAACTGTTTGTGAGTGTTTTCTAATCGTGTCGTTCATTTGGAATTTTTAATTCTTTTCATGTTTTATTTTATTGCCTTCTTCTTGTTCATTTTATTTTGCTGAATTCTCATTTATCGTAGTAGTATGAAAATTAAATGATCGAAGCTATCGTATGATTTATCAATAAAAGCTCTCATCCAATTTCTTCACGGTCAACTTAATATGTTCCTTTCCCTTCCAATGTCTTTTTTCTGCATGGCACGATCCAGTAACAGTTGGTTTTGGTAGTTTTTATAAGAAAAAAAAGACCAAATGAAAAATTTTCCCTTCATTTGTTTTCAGTTGAAAAGTCAGTGAGTGCCGACTCAGCGTCCGTAGGTACCTTTGGAGTACGCTCGAAAAAGATTTATGTCGGCTCACCTCTAACCCAGTATTCGATTTGTGAGCAGGAGGAAAAGGTTTGATTTTTGCTTTTCATTCCCATATTTATTTGACATACGATTGGCGCATTCGTCGTTTGATTGATTAGCAGCATTCATTTTACTTATTCGTATCTCATTCATCCGCTTTTTTTGAATTCACTTTTCAATTTACCAGTATGTCAAATCCATCTACGAATATGGTTCTTAGCTGGCAATCAGTATTGCTCTATTTTCAAAAAATCAAATTGCCAAATTCGATTTACTGATTTTGTTGGAAAGAGGAACAGCTCAGATTTACACAAGATTTTCATTATCCACGTTTACTTCATTTATTAATTGCTGTTAATCTGGCATTTGATTTATGAAAATTGCTCTGTGAATGCTTCACATTCTTCGGTTTCAGTTGGGGAAGGAAATAAGTTCACTGAAGTTTACACATCATGAGTGTAGTCTTCTTTCTGCAAAAGATGAATCATCTGCGGGAAAGGGTTTCTTCGGCTGATCCACATTTAATGCTCTTAACTACTAACAATGACAGAATTTCATTACAAAAATATATCCAATTTACTGTTTTTCCATTCATCTAATCCCACTCATATCTCATTCGCGTGCCCATGCACATAAACGATGTAAGTAATGAGGCGTCATTTTTGAGCCATTCATTCAACGAACGAAGTGTATTATTGAAAAAGAAGTGACTAACTTTAAGGCAGTAAAGTGAATCGTTTTCAACAAAATCGTTTTAATCTTAACATTTATTAAAGATCGTTCCAGATGTATTCACACCATTTCATATTTCGAATCGGTTATAGTTTCTTATAGGAAAATGAATGCACTCGAATAGATTTCTTCGTTTATTGGATTTATTCATTGAAATTTTCAAAGAATTTTACTTCGATTTCCTAGAATGAGACTTTTTTCAGTTATTCAGTTATTTTGATGCAATGACATAAAAATTCATCGAAACAGTTCAAACTTCCAGCACCCGTTTTATTTTTTTATTTCCAGCACTCGTTTCATCAAATATTCGTTTTAGAACCCATTGATCTGGCTCTAAAAAAATTCATTTCTAAAAGAATCAGCCATATTTCTAAAACAATTTCCTAGAATCAACTCTAAAAAACAACAATCAGCCAACTTTTGTGACATAATTCGATGAAGGATGTGAAAATGAACTGCATAAAATTAGAATAACAGACGAAACTGCGTTCATATTCTGATGCAGTTGACAGTCATTTCTTTCTCCTCAAAAAGAATCAATTCAGATATTAAATGGCTCAACAACTTCAACAATTGAATGCATCGCGTTGGCGCATGATGAACGAACATTGGCGTATTCGACATCAACCGTTGTGAAACTAGTGGATTTGAATACTGGTATGTTATGGCAGTGATGATCGCTTAGTGATTATTCCGATTATTGAATGCTTTGGCAACGTTTCTTGTCTTAAGACTTGTTATGAATTTATCATTTACGAGAAGACTGTAAATTTCTTTAAATGCCCGGTCTTTTTGAAGATTGCACATTTCAAAAGATTAAATTTCTTTAGAAACTAAATATAGAATCAACATAGCTCCGAATGAAGAGAAGGATGCATTTTTTGAATGGTATTCATGAGTTTCAATATTTACACTATTCCATATTGCTTGCATTAATTCTCATTTTGAGGTTTGAAGGTATGCATAGCTGGATTTTTGTGCATTTGTGAAAAACGTTTAAATTTTTAGCTCGGGAATTGCGAACATTAGTCGGCCATAATGGATATGTGAATGCTGTGGTTCAAAGTAATAGGTTAGTTATGATATCATCATTTTATAATATAATAATCGCTGATGATGGTTTTGTCTATGTTTCAGAGTAAATACTTCATTCAGAAATTGAAATGTCTTGTTTGTGTGGAATAACACCTCATTGTTGATTTATTGATGCCTTCAGATCGATTTATGTTTGGGCATCAGTATCATCGGACTGTACCGTAACACTATGGGATACTCGGCAACATCCGGCCAACGTACTGGTGCGTCGACTGAATCGTGCCGCGAATTGTGCACGTTTCAGTCCGGACGATGCTTTTGTTGCGATTGGTTCAGATCACTTGTATATGATGGACCCTCGCGTTAGAGATGTGCGATTTCTGCCTTCCACATCTCAGGTATTCTATGTTCAGAATTAAATAACGATTTTTTGCTGTTTTCGATTCTTATTGATATTGTTCACCTTATTCGTAGGATAAACCTACTGTACTCATGAATGAGGAGACTTTCATAGCTATTCATATCATTCAATAATGCATACGTCAAAAAAAAACAAAAAAAAATTTAATTGTAGTGTGAAATGATGTATTATTTAAATCTACAGGTTTTGCATGTTTGCTTTCATCCATCCGAATATTTATTAGCATCAGCGTCAGAAGATCGTTTGGTGCGTTTTTGGGATATTGATTCAGAGGAGTGTGTATCACAAAGTGAACCAATGGACGGTATTCCAAGAGCAATCGCATTTCATAATGATGCATCTGCACTTTTCACCTTAACTGATCGGTATTGAATTGAATCTTCTCCTATTGATATCATTCATTTCAGATAATAATATCACTGAAACAAATAACTAACTTAACAATATGCTCACATTCAGTCAGCTAAGCTATTTCATTCAATTCCTCTACAAAATTCGTTGTGTTTTCTATTATTGAAATATTCAGAACGAATTTTTCAGCTGAATTTCACATTATTGCTGTTCTTTAGACGATGTGGAGCGATCTGCTGGGAGCCATTCGATATTCTTGGTCAGTGTTCCATTCCGCAATGTGAACATTCGTTAGCGATGACCGTCTGTGATTCGGATGTTTTCGTTCTCGGTCGGTCTCTGTCACACAGTCTACTCAGTCTTCAGTCAATAACCACTCATGTAAGTGCTACTTGCAGAATGATTCAAATTAAGAACTTATGTCTTTCTATGCTCTCATTTATCTTCGTATATCGTGATAAGAACAAATCGTTCATTTTGATCACATTGCAACTTGTTTCTTCCACGTTTACTATTCGAAGACATCTTACACTTTTCTTTATCAGTCTTCTCGGTTGCGCTTATTTCATGTGTAGCATTGACTACTATTTCTATATTGCACGTTGTAAGTGAAGTGAATTATGTTAAGGTATTCAAAATATACCATTAGCTTACAGTATTGAATTATTCACATGATATTTTCGAAATGGACTTTCCGTTCGCTTAAATGAAAAAATAGAAGCAGACGCTAAATTCTGAAATGATGGTGATTATTGCTGTTGCAAGAAAAACGTAATCGGTTGGTTGGTTGTAGATGGCACACGAGGCATATTCACGAATCCTTTTCTGGAACCATATTCTTGTAATCGATATAAGTGTGAAATGACCTCTCATCTAGTATTTATTTATTCATGTAGGTATGCATGCATAGATTTAAATCTGCACACATAAGTGTCATATGAGAACAACATACATGCATTATGTCGCTTAATGCTTTATCCGCATCACTTTTGTTGTTGCTTAGCGACACATACACCGAATATACTTATTGTATTCTTTATCCAGTTCGCTTATTCTCGAATTCTTGATGATTTAACCTTATTCGTAAAATGACTCATCTACATTTCTTTGTTATTATTAGTTCATTATTTACTGGTTGCTTTCGTTGTTTTTATTGCTGTTATTGTTTTATGATGCTTTAGAGATCGACCTTTCACGATGAACATTTCGGAAATCATTTTTTCGTCTTCTGCTTTTCGAATCGTAAACCACTGATAAAATCAAGGAAAGTCGACGAAAAACGCTCGTTTATGATTTTTTTCAGCACTGATATCGTAATCACGAATATCACTCATTCCAGTTTCGTGAAATTAGCCTAATTTGATAAGTCGATTGAAATACATCATATTCTTGTGTTGGAAATGAAATTGAGCTTTGTTCGTTAAATTTAATGCATAAATGTGAAGAATACGCACGAATGGAGACTGCTAATTGTAGACGGATCGGAGTTGATGGGGGTTTTCGTTGTAGAGTTTATTGAATGAAAAATTCGATGAAAAGGACACTTTATTGACGGTGGAGTTGAAACAACAGCAATATCAGCCAGAAAAGACAGAAGACGAGAAAAGAGGAACCGAACTTGAGGAGAGCTCATCAATAGATGGCATCATTGAGGAGATGATGGAGAGCGCGAATGAGTCGGACATCTTCATGCCAACGCACACATTACCTCGTACACCACCACCCAAACAATTCGCAGTACCTTCCAGCGAAGAAGTTTCTTTTTTTTCGCTTTTTTTTCGTTCACTCATGAACCGTATCGTTTTTCAAAATCATTCTAGTCATTTATCCATTGTTTAGTGCGTTCAGTAAGGAACTAGCGCACGTCTTCTAATGTTTTTTTTTTTGGCGAAGCATTAGTCCTGAACTTCAAAGTTAACCTGTACCTGATCCTTATCATAACAGGTAGTAAGTATAACGTTAAGATTGCGCATTTCACGACATCGGAATGTTTTGAAACATTTGCAGACTTTTGTTGTATCGATCGTCAATAGTACACCACAGCAACAGGCACAACACATTCGACCGACAACGTTAAGAACCCGTCGTACAGAAGCCGCAAATTTGAAGTGCGATCAATACTTTCGATTTGTCATTTTTATAAACAAGTTTTTGTTCTTTTTTTCATTGTTTATGCGCTTTTCGTTTTATTGCTATTTTCACATTATCAGTGACTTATTAAAGTGAATCGATATCAAGTGAATCTTCAGGAATGAAACAAAAAATACGCTGACGAGTAGTTCTCGAATTCGACGTTCATTAGCAAATAACAAGAATCCCAGTGGTTCGTTTCTTAAGTTCAATCTATGACAATGCTCTTTATCGTTAAACCAGTTTTATTGATTAAATCATCCTGGCCGTGATATTTTGAAATTATATGTTGAATGATCGATCTTAGTACCGTAATTGATATTATTATTATTCTTCTACCGTTGTCTTTGTTTTATCGAGTGAAAGTTGTTACCATTGTTGATACTGTTACTGGTATTATATTATTATCCTCAATCGATAATGCCAATAATATTATGTGGAACAACTGAAGTGAGTGTATTTATTATGGAGGTATTATGTTACAATAATAATTTTTGTTATCATCTAGTAGTCAGAAGTTGGATTGAGATAAGATCATAACATTCAGTTGCTGTTAAATGAGGATTAATAGTTGTGGGATCAGGTTGTGCGTTTGAAGCAATCTAGATTCATGCGCTCTGATATCATCAACCTTAGCATATCATCTGTCTGTTCAGGAAGTGGTATCGCATGCACGTCTTCTGCACCAGATGTACGTAATGTGGCAACACAAAAGAAACGAACTGATCGAGTGCGTACATAATATTTAAATTCAAAATGCTTTTCTCATCTTCGTTGATCATTAAATTCCTAAATAAAATTTCGAATAAGCAGCAGTAATGTCTATCATTTCATGTTCTTTCACGATTAATCACGAAATTTATGGCGAACAAAATGATAATAATCTTATGAAAGTTTTTAAGGAGGAGAAAAGTAGACGACGGACACTGATGCAGAAAGACGAGATAATCAGTAACAAAAATGAAGTGGAAAGGAGCGCTGACGATGAGAATTGGCTGTTGAATGAAATCAACGAAGAGCATGGAAACGTTGAGATGGTATTAGCACAACGACGCATTTCGCTTGATACACTTCGACAGTGTTGGCGTCAACGTGGTCTAGATGCAGCACTTTCAGAAGCATCGCATCTTGGTGAATTGGCGTTAATAGCTGAGTTATTAGCTGCTATCAATCATTCGTCTATGTCTACATGGAATCTTTCTTTATGTTGTGCAGTTTTACCGCATGTCAGTGTGTTAGTGGCTAGTAAACATGAGTATTACGTTGAGGTTGGTTTATGCATATGTTCATTCATACGGTGAACACCACTCTCATTCAGATCTTTTTCTTTATTTTGAACCATTCTAACAACTATTCTCGTTTATTTGAGTACGAACGAAATAGCAAAGATATTTGCAATTTACTTTGATGCTAGCTGCTAGAATGATTTATATATTCGAGGTTGCTTTGGCAGCGTTGCGCATAGTGGTAACTGGTTTTGGTAATGTTATCCGTATGGGTGCTCAACAGCCATCACATATTGGAGTGGATGTTACGGCCGAAGAAAGACATGCCAAATCTATTAAGTAAGACATTTATTCGCTTTATTTCAGTCTATTTGATGAGAGTGTTCGTTCCATTGTTATGACCTTCATTCATCCAGGACCACTTTCTAAGTCAGCTTCACAGTATATGTGTGTAATGTCGTTCTAGTGACACCTTTGAGAAGGGCCAAATATGGCTGAAGTTATTCTGTGTAATAACAATCTTCTTGGATTTTTCACGGCTGAAAAAACGATGAATTGTCTGATGATCAAATGCTCGTGCTTTTTAATGCTTTCGCTGAACTTGTAACGTTATGGAATGTTGCCTTTTTGGGAGCGATTGTTATGCGGCAGTGTGAAAAATATCAATCGTTAGAAGAGATAATTCACTGTTTCAGATGTGTGCAACAGTTAACCGAAATGCGTGTTAAAGCATCATTGCTATGTGATCGCATGAACGCTCGTCATGCACGTGAATTTAACGCACTTATGCAAATTTTCGATGATACGATTTCGCCTCTGTGATATCTTCTGAATGATCGTCGAATTGGCGTTCTCTCGATGATGGTTCGCTTTTGTGTGGATTTTACTGGCAGTGTAACTGCTTTGCGACCCATTTATCCATCACAAGATATGAATTATGATATGATATGAAATATGGTTTAATATGAATTGAATATATGTATGTAGTTGTTCGTGTGCTGTGTGTGATTGTGTGTGTGTGCCTTCTCGCAAAATGCTCTATTGTTTGTTCGTTACTGATAAATTATCATTTACTGCATCCATAAATAATAATAAATTCAGTGATTCTTAACTGGTAGCTGCCAAATTTGAGCAGTTTTAAGTAAAAAAAGAGATGAAATGAAGTGTTTTTCTCATTGAACGTGATGACTGTAGTATTGTTATGGAGTATGCAAACAAATATATACGACTACTTGAGTAAGATGATGAAAGTATGGTTGAATTAATCGCTAATCAATAACTTTTAGTTGAGAGTTTCCGTTTGATCGTCTACCCGTACAGTTCGTTTGTCTATGCCATTCGATGATTTTTGTCTTAGATTAGTTGATTTGATGGCAGCAAATGAATCTATTCATTTAGTCAATAAATGGACAAAAAATGAAAATGTTATTGCTTTTTGTTGTTAAAAATGTGATTTGCTCCAGCACGAACACAGCACCACTAGGAATTGACAATGGGTTGTATTGCCGTCAGTCACTAAAATCATGATTGGCTTCGATCGCTTTCTTCATTCATGTCTCTTTTCAGTCGCTTTTGCTTTTTTCCGTTCTCTTCATCCATAAATTGACATTTGATGTGAAAGCATTAAAGCTTTCAGTAGTATTCTTCTTCTTTTTTTCGGGGCTTTCATCTCGTGCTGATTTGTATGGCGTTAACTGAATCGCTTCAGCGTTGATTGCATTATGGAAATGATCATCAGATCACAAATCGTATATCAATTGTTTATTTTCATATCATTGTTGTGTTGTTGTTGTTGTTGTTGTACGACGCACAATTCATTATTCGACGCTACATGCTCACTGTTCATCTATTCCTTAGCAGCTGCGTACATAATTCATCTATATATAATATTTTGTGCTCATACAGTTCGTCTATTATTCTGAATGAAGAATGCTTGTTGAATAGAACTCGAGTATTATTTCAATTAATATATAAATACGATTGATTTGGGTGTGATGATGTAGATTTTGGCTTTATGAAGAATTGTATGAGCTCTGCGTATTATTTCTCCGCTCTCTTCACTCCGCTCGTTACTGAAGCAATGTGATGGTGTTTTTTTGTTTGTTTGTTGAAGATAATTCAGCAATGCATTTAATATTCATTAATTTGATGAGAGGAGATGAAAATATTTTGAAGTGTTTCAAAGCCTATTCAATGATTCGTCAATTTAAAAATTTCACAAACATTTCCGTCCGACCATGCGAGCGATCAACAGACCGACAACTTACAATTAGACAACTATAAATTAAGTATGTAGAGGCTTGCTTTCTTCTCATATTATCGGGTTGATTTGCCTTTATGTAACATAATAGCAAAGTGTTCATTCAGATGTATCTTTCATTGTTGATTTGATGTAGTTGCAATTATTTGTTCATACATAACACATTCATTGCATTCATCTCTAATAAACCAACTATGGAATATGGACTTTTGTTTGAGTATGTCAGTGCAAATTGCTAACTTAATAATGCTCGCTTTCTTCATATGATCACTGCTAACAGATAGACATTTTGAGGTACGTGACCTAATTCCTATGTTTAATATGTGACAGAAGTATTGTAAGTATTCTTCACGCTGTGATTTGGAACTATCACTTTTTGAGAAGAAAAAAAAACGAATACAAGTAAAGCAAAAGAAAAAGTTGAACAAGTTCGTTAATTCTGCATTTCTTTATGTGTTGATCTGAAGTTTGGTTTTGTGTTGATCTAACGATTGTTATTTCAGTGAATCAGTTTTCATTCTCGTTCTAGCAACAACTCGAAATGATTTTATAAGCATCGAACGTTTCAGTTTGTACACTGAGTCATTCGTTTACAAAATAACTGTTGTCACTGCAGAGAAATTCTATGATTTCTTAGAAAGCAATACTTGTAAATAGTTATTTCGGAATGTTTGTTGTGTAGATGCTGCATCAAACTTGTCGTTGTGTCTTGTATTCATCAGCTATCACACTTCAGCCGAAAACCAATTCAAAGTACTTGTTTACTTCCTTCGATATCTTCTGCTTTTATTGTTCGGAGCTTTTGTTAGCTGTAGAAAACTGTCGAGACGTGCATCCATCGTTGTTTTCTTCTCGTTCAATCTACCCTCAGACAGCGGTTGTTTTCATCGTATTCTCGTGATACGCTTTTGAATTTTGTTCTGCTGCAATACCAACAGTGAGCAAGACGAGACGATCAAAGAATTGACGATGTACTTGTTGTTTTGAGTTACTCTGATGGAAGCCATCATTTTCTTTTGTTCGATTCTCGTCTTTTTTTTTTCACTGCATCATTCGCCTCGAATGAACATTTGTTCTTCTCAGTTGTTGTTGTTGCTGAATCGTATTATTTTACTAATAGTAAGGACTAGACTCATTCAACTAAAACTATCAGTGGCGCTTCCATCCTGTCACCTTCATTCTCTTCAAGTAATCATTTTTTGCTTTTATGTATTCAAATTATAATCCATTGTCTTATTGAATAAACAACGACGTAGATTCAGTTCGATCAGTCGTCAGTCTTTTAATCAGACTTGTAAACTATATTAGCTTTCTTCAACTCATATAGGCAATGGTAATCACCATCTGTTTGAAGTTTCACGAAGCATTGATGAACTGTTCGTCTCTTTTATCATGTTTTATCTAACAACCTATCCTTTTGAATCTCAACAATACTGAACACGATGAAAAACCAGCGACGACGATGTAACGCAATACCCTACTTTACAGCGTTTGTTTTTAGTTTATCACATACAGGTTATCAGTTTCGTAAATCGTAGCTTATCGTCGAATCGGAAAACGAATGCAAATAACGGAAGAAGAAGGAGGTAACACGTGATCGGTGTGCTACGCTCGCATCAACATTATGATGAAAACTGTACGACTGGATGCGTTTCATAAAAGTGTTATTCATTGTCACCTAGATGATGATGCATTCTCTTTGTAAGATAGGCGTTTTCCACCTTCGTATAGTCGTCATTCTCTGAATTCCATTTCTTTACTACAATAACCATGCGGAGGATGACTGACGTAATGTCTCATTTAAAACAAAAAGCGAACGCATCCTCTCTCTTTGTGTCATTCAATAAAGTATTGCGAATCCTTTGCACTCATCAAAAGTAGTGAATGCTTATCAATTTAATTCAACTTCACCGTTGTGTTTACATCAAAACTTATCGAAATTTCAATGAGCCTTCAAAGTAGTGATATAAATTCGTGTTTATATGTACTAATTTGTTGTGTGTCATTCATCAATACACCAGCCGATGCCATTAAAATGTTGTAATCAACAAAAATGTCAGTTGATAACTGACTGATTATAATTGCTATCACTTTTGTTTGTTTTGATGCTTATCTCATTTTTCAGCCTTACACACTCAATAATAATTATTTGTGAGAATTGGTTGGTTGTTTATATACCTTACTAAAGTATAAGTTATGACATACCTTATGATTCTATTTGTTCATTCAAATTTGCAGGTTTGAGGAAGGAAGGCAAATGGACCGATGCCTCGAGAGGGTGACGATCATGATCAAAAAATTGTATTACGGGCTCATGCATTCATGACGTTGAGCTAAAGGCGAAATCAACGTCGACGATAGAGGTAGGGTTGGGGAGCCCTGAGATCTGTTAAGTGCTGGGAGTTTCCTGAGGGTAGGGGTAGAATTGGGATCCTCCGAGACTCCGCAAGTGCCGTGAACCCCCCCTCGGGCTCCGCGACCCAACTCCAGTATACACAACTGTTTGCATCCATTGAATTCAAGTTTTGTAATGTCATTGGTGATGAATTATGCTCGGAAATTTGAATAACTAAAAGAAATTTCAACTCAAAATGAACTCTTAAACTCTCAAATGAAAATCAACCTCGTTTCTACCACACATATTCGGCGAACGCGCCTATCTTTGCCCGTTATGTAAAATTGAATTGCAGTTGCAGTTATTTTTGCCTGTTGATTTTATCATAGTGGTTGAAAGCATAGAATAAAGCATAAAAACAATATATCATACAGAGAAGTCTTCTTCTCTGTATGATATATTGTTTTCAAGTTGTAAGCATTGAATGGATACTACACTATTTTGATGCTCTTTTCACTCATTCGAATCATTATTTTTATCAGTTACTTATAATCGCATTCAGACATCTATTATTCACTCCACAATCACTGAAAAAAATCAAGTTTCTAATATTCAGTGCACAACCGTAAACAACCCACTTTCATTCTACAGCTGTAATATGTTTGTTCTCGATTTCGTTTCTCATTTACTGATTATCATCTGATCGTGAGTTGTTTCTTTCTAATTATAGCCCTTATTGTTATCACAATTTATGTTATTATTACTGCTATTAGTATTATTATTATTTACTAACTACGATTGTTAAAATAATGATTATTATTTATGTTATTAGTACTATTTATATTATTGTTATTATTTATTAGTACTATTTATATATTATTATTGTTATGGTAATGATTATTATTATTTGTATTATTAATACTGTTTATATTATTATTATTATTATTATTATTATTATTACATTATGATTATAATTATTATATTATTATTATTACTGAGGAAATAATTAATGATATTTTTGACGTATGCATTCTTCAATCAAGAAACAAGCAAATGAGTGGATATTGCGATTATTGAAATGAAAAACGATTCAGTACAATATTTTTGAGTTTTTTTTAATGCTAGTCCCGTAAAATCCTATTCGTTGGACAACCAGCTTTTATTGATGTGGAAGAATGTTTCTTTCAAAACATGGAAGAAATATTCTCATGCTTCATGAACGTTATGAGTCGATGTGAACGATGCATTACAATTTGTGACTTAACTGAAAAATGGGAAATTTTTATTCGAAAAAAGATTGATTGATCACTGCTCATTAGGATCACTGATAAATGAATCGAATGAGGAGTGAGTGTAATCCAAGTTTTGTCTAATAATGAAAAGAAAAGACGAAATATTGAAAAAATATTGTTACTAAAAATGACTCAATTTAACATATGGACGGAAAGATATTTGCTTCATTAAGCAGCTGTTCCGTATGATCAGCTGTCGATAAGCACATAAAAATACGATAAACAGTAAGGAACATTCATATTACAGTGAGAACATATCCAGAGTGTTCATCATCATTTGTTTGTTCCCTTCTCGAATGTGCTATTTACTAGTTCGATTTCAGATCACTGACCTTAACAAGAAGCAGCAATTCATTAGCACGTACTCTTAGTGCTGAAATAATTAGATGATTCATGCATGAGGAATTTCATCTGATAAAATACAATATTTTAAGAATTTTTCTGTCAAGTTTTCATACTGATTTTATCATATTTTGTGGTATTGCTCCTTGCTTTTGCACTACGCTTAAAATGTCTCGTAAAAGATGTCGCATTTCAGTTCCAAAATTTTCTCATTGTTCAGTGAGACGACATTTCACGAATGATCGCTTCAAATCTGCAATCGGATTTATTTGGTATTATAGGTTTGAATAAGACGATAATATGTGTTAGATTTGAACAGTTATGCGCCTGCAGTGTCATTCCTTTTCTTATCTTCGTTTCTTCATACGAATTACGACCGCAAAAACACGATTAATGCGGAAAATTATTTTGCAGTGATCGTAGAAGATGATTGAGTCGTTTGTGAAATACGTTTAGTTTAATGATCGTTCACATTTATGAACAACCGTGAGAATGCGTTCGTTTTCAGTGAATGGATAGGGAGCGAAAAGGGCTTTCAGAATACCAATAACAATTCTTCGAATTCAGTTAGTTGGCGACCTCGGCAACCGAGGGAAAACGACGAAGAAAAACAGGAAATAACCCCAAAATCACATTAGAAATATATTCGTGACCTGGGAATTAGAAAGATGTCATGCAAAGTGGAGAATTATCAATATTTTGATATTTCACTTATTCTATTTTCTACTGGCTGGTAACTAGAGACTAGTGTTGGGTCGGTGACCACCGTCCGCAACCGACAGAGCGTGCTCGATCGGTGGCGGTGGCAAACCACCCCGCGGTTAAAACCAAACCGCAACCGACCGATGCTTAAAATTTGCCTCTCGGTGAATACCGATTTGCGCTAACCACCGGCAGGGCTCTCGATCGGTGACTACCGAGAAAGATCTTGCGGTTCCTAACACTACTAGGGACATCACCAAGGCTGCGAACTGACAAGAGAAGTTGATAAAAGAGACATCTGAGGAGAGGCTTAATCAATGATCGATAAACGCTGGGTTTGTACGTGTGCATTTAAAAACAGCAAGTAAAAATTACAAAACTGAAATAATTTCTAAAAATTTTGTGATTTTTTGTAGTTTAATAATATTTCAGTTTTATAATCTGATAGTAAATGTACAAACAAATAGATAGTATTTCCTGTTCTACGAGCAGCATGCTCGTAGAACAGGAAATATTTTCGCGAAAAAAAAACGTTCAATATGGATTATTTATTTGTTATTTGTGTACGAACGTTTCAGTGAACGAATTTCTATGGATTTTACCATAGATGAACTGAAAAAAAAGCGAAAAATTTCAATAAAAAAATATACTCATGCTGCATACGATCAACACAATTAACATTTTTTCATGTTCCAATTGTTTTCATTGCATTTCCTGCTCACGATTGTTCTTTCTTTACCATTCTTCACTCGCTTCATTCTCTCCTCTGCCATATATAGAGTGCTACTTATGTTAGTCACTGCTTCGCAAATGCGCGTCTTGTTACGCTGAAAGGAAGAATGCAACAACAGCGAAGGTTCGAAGCTACCAGCCTGCCAGCGGGCATTCTTCAGTGTACTGCTCTGACGGCAGGGATCGATCATTGTTGCAACATTTGGAAATGATGTGAACGTTGTTCCATATCCCCTCTCTCTTATTCGTCAATGATTATTCCGTATATCGCAAACATGCACCTAATCGTATCGATATTTTTCTCACGGTATTCATACAACAATTGAAGACTGGAACCGGTTTTTATGAATTCATATTGATATTGAATTAGAAATATTTTGTTGTTTTCAATCAATCACTTTTGTGATGGTTTTGTGATCGTTATTGTTATTGCGCAACCTTATATGTGCTCGTTTACATATCTCGTCATTTTCGCGGAGTGTAAGCTGTTAAACTACAATTGCGTCATTTCGTATCACTGATTGATGGTTTATTCATTCATAGGCTAGAGCTGCGGAGGCAGGCGGGATGCCGGGGGACACATCTTTAATTGCTTCTTCAATTTTCGGCAGACTTAGTACCCGCTCGAGTTTGATTTCATCCAGGGACTACAAGGCCACCGTACAGCTTCTTGATGACAATGAAACTCTTGATCAGGATTTCAAGGTGTGTATGTCTTTATCGAGCAATATGACTACAATTTGTGCCATTTCTAAGTTTACCTTATAGTAATTCGTGTAATGAAATATCCTAATGCAAAGTTTTCAGAAGAGTGCAGACGGTCAACAAATACTGGATTATGTGTGCAAGTTTTTGAAAATTGTCGAAAAGGACTATTTTGGTCTGCGTTATCAAGATGCATACAAGCATCGTGTATGTTGTCGATTTTTTTGATTTTCATCGTTCATTTTCTCAACTCTGTGCCTAAACTTACCACCAGTGGATCAATCTAACAGCCTTTTTATGGAAACTGATCAAATTTTATTGATATCTTGTGATTACTGGTTTTTATCGAAACTGTTTGCTCGTAGCTGTAAAGGGACAGCTTCATCGGAGCTTTCCACGATGTTTATAATCATAATTAAAGTTATTAATACTTAACTTTTAGTATTGGATTGATATGAATAAGCCGATTTCAAAGCAGATAAGAGGTGCACTATTCAATTTTCTTCTCTTTCATTTGTCCGAAACATGGTTCAGCAGCTAAGAGAAATAGATGTTTTTTTCCCAACAAAACTTTAGAATAAATGAGTATTTGGTGGTTACAGAATCAACCGAATTTATGTAGGTATATAAATTAAGAGGTTTTGTTTGAGTTTTTAATTGATTATTCTGAATGGAATGACCGTGAAGTATTTTTCAATTCGTTGCTCGAATAAGCCTCAACCAATCTTGTTTGAAGTGAAATGCTCGAATTTGTTTCTGTAAGTGTCTAATTGTAGGTCCAAATGTGGGATTGCGTTTCCGAGTGCGCTTCTACCCATCGGACGTAACCGTGCTGAAAGAAGAAATCACGAGGTTTCTGATTCGTTCAATTTTATCGCTAGTTTTCACTGAATCTCTTCCACGCATCGTGAGCAAGAGAATTGAGCCGAATTTAAACAGAAACGATTTGTTGATTTATCACAAAGGATTTGCTGACTGATCCTGCTTGTTTATGTTCAGTTCAATTTATTCGTCTCATTATTGGATTAACTTGATTCACTATGCATCAGACATGAGCTAATTTTTCCAGAAAAAATCCCCGTGAATGTTTTATGCTCAATAAATCATGCATCATGTTCGTTCCAAAAAAAATAACAAATGTTCCATTTCTTCCATCACTGCTGTAGTTTCAAAGTATAAAAATACATTCGCGTATATGAATATCAAATTTGCAGATATCAGTTGTTTGTGCAGCTTCAAAGAGATCTTCTTCATGGTCGCTTGCATTGTCCAGAAAAGGAAGCGGCCACATTGTGTGCCCTCATCCTTCAGTGTAAGTTTCTATACGTAGTAGATAACTACGCCAAATCACGCAGTAATTTGCCTAGATTGTATAATTTTCTTTCGTAAATGCGTTATTTGTGAAGTTTTTGACACAATGGATTGATGACGATTTCATTTTGAATAGTTTCACGAAGAGAAGTATCCTAATTATGTTTCATTCACAATGCAGTGATGCTAATGAATACACATTTGTTCACGTATTTTAGCGTTGCTGTGACATTTTTGAAATTAGATGGCGTTTTGATTGCTGATACAAGCGGAGTATTTGTTTTTGTCGCATTCAAAAAATTGCAACAATCGTTCAGAATTTTCTTTCGTATTTTTTCTCGATCATAAATCGTAGAGAAAGAGAATTCAAACCCCAGGAATGAAAGAAAATTAGCAGGTTGATTCACTTCTGCATTTTCGCTATCTTCATTTAACAGGGTAGAGCTAATGAATCGTCGAGGACACTCGTTGATTTATTGACAATCGCTTCATAAATTAATGATGAAAATGATTTCGTTCAGCTGTCATTGGTGATTATGATGCTGAACCGCGGTCAGACGACTATGTTTCTGAGTACAGACTCATCTTGAAGCAGTCGGCAAAACTTGAAGAGAAAATAGCTGAAGCTCACGAACAACTAAAGTAGGTTGTATTATTTGTGCACAAACTGGTTTGATTCCTGGCCATGGTGTAGTGCTTCGTTTTGATATGAATATCCTGCTCGGTTGCCGTTATTTCAACAAAACGATCAAACAAAGTGGCAGTGCTAATGTCACTGGAAATCAACATTTTAATGTTTGACTTTTGTTTCTTGCAGAGGTCTTACACCGGCTGAAGCAGAGCTTGAGTTCTTAAAGAAAGCATCTGAACTCGACACGTACGGTTTCGACCCATTCTCCCTGACTGTACGTTTTTTCCTAACCTTTTTCATGTGTTCAAATGCATGTAGTCAGTTTCGAGTGCGGAATATGATATCAATGTTCTATAAAAGCAATGCTTTGATATTGACAAATTTATTGTGCTGTCGTTTCATATGTTCATTGTTTTCTTGATTGATTCATTCGATTATTGATGAGTGCTGAAGAAGGCGAATGGAAGTGTCGTTCAATAGCAGTTATGCTGTCATTACTGATACAACATTGATTGCAATGATCCTGTTGAAAATATTTAAGGATAAACAAGGACAACCGTTGTATGTGGGTGTGACACATCGCGGCATCTACATTTATCATTTTGGTCGAAAGATGCATCACATCCAATGGCTTGTTTCATATTTCTTTTTTGTTGTATTGTTCAAATTTTTGGTTTGTGCATATGTGCAGCTACTGCCTCTTTTATTCATTCCAATTGCTTATGAGTAATGGATAAGTAATCTTTTGTTTCGTAAAATCGATTTTATGAAGAGAAACTGGCTGTACAAATAGTGGGATGAGAATTCTCAGATCTTGTTGAATTTTCAAATGAAACCGTAAAGAACAGCAGAGGAAACTTGTTTGGAATTAGTTGTTGTGTTATATTTTCTTCATCCAGTCATCGAAATTTTTGCACACCGAAATTTGAATTCTTTAAGAAAAGTTTGCCGATTGGTGATTGAATCGTGGACTGTATTAAGCATTTTAATTGCTTTCTTTGCTTAGTTTGCGGATATATTTTTATTCCAGTGAAGCATTCTCACATTTATTCGGTGAGACGTCGAATCCATTCGTGTTCTGTTAAAACTTCATGTGTGGTCGTTGAATTGTGTTTCGAATTAGTTGCACACCTTAATTTTTTTTCAAGGATTAAAACACCAGCTGTTCTCGAATATGTGTGATGAATAGAATGTTTGTAGGTCCCAAGTCGAAAAAGTTGACTATCTTGGCAAATCGCTCTTCTTAACACCCACAACTGCATATGTGCCTCCGTGTGGTACTACGACTCTCGATCTTAATGTATGTGACACATTTATCAAGACAGTGCGGTTGTGAAATTTTAATTGCTTTGTTTGCTTGGCTTTGGTGCTTTTCTTTGATTTTTAAATTCATATTGTGAATGAATTCTGTAAGTGTTCCTCTGAACGAACACTTCACACCTATTCATCATGATCATTTGAAGGCCACCACCAAAAAAGGCTCCAAATCATCCTCATATGGTACACTGAAGCTGCACTGTCCTTCGGCCACGTTCGCTAAACATCTCTGGCGACATATACTATCACAGCAAGCTTTCTTCACTGAAAGCGATGCCAAACACATCAAACCAAAATTTTCTAAGTAAAATTTTTTCATTCTCTCATTCATTATGAAACAAGAAATGGAATGCTACTTCATTGATGGATGATGCTTCTTCTGTAGCTTTCTTATGAATACTGATATATGGTTGTGTACTCGGGTAGAGTTGTGAATTTCACTGTTACGCTCGATTATTTATCGCATTCATGTGAATTTTTAAAACAACCAGATCTTTACAGACTGGGACTGAGTTTTTATTGATAATTTTTGAGAGAACGATTCATTTTGGGTTCAAATCGAAGTGAAAAACTCTAATTCTATTTGTTCCCAAATAAGTTAATTTGAAAAACATGCAACGAATTTGATTATTGTTGCGAAGTTCATTTCTTTATCGCCTGCTCTTCTTTTATTTCATTGCATAGTTTGACAGCAAAACTTTTATGATTAATATATCTTTTTTTCCCAATAATACAGTGGATAGTTCTGCTTCTACTGCTTGAGCGATTATATAAATTTCGATTTCTTTTTCAAAATTTGGAATGCGAATTCATAATAGTCGATTAACAGTTTAGAAAGACTGAAAAAAAAAACTAAAATTAATCTATCCTACTGATTATTGATCTGAAGTCGTTGTTATGCTAATGTATTAGGTAACCAATTTTTGTGACATTGAATTGAAATAATTTGTGATGGACACGCTACTGAAAGTATCTTTGCTAATCGTTAATTTACTGCGGAAATATTTTTGTTTTGCTAGAACTGATCCGGTAATAGCACCACTGACCAAAAAGTAACGAAAATTTCTTGCTGAGAGTGTCGCTAATCGGAAAAAATCGCGTGTAATTTTCCGTTAAAACTTTTCTGAGCAAGATCAGTCCGATATTCACCACTCTCAAATGTTCCTTTAGAATCTACTATCGCGCCTCTTATTTCTCCGGGAGAAAATCTCAATGCGTCATTGAACAGTTAAGAATTTTGATATAATCAGTCAACAAAGAAGTTTTCCAACAACGAGCGCCAGTCAGCAATAAGAAGATCAATAAATGACGGTAACAAAAATTCAAAAAAAAAAAAAAACAAGTGAAAGCAGCTCAAACTACACTTCATTCCCTTCTGA
This sequence comes from Anisakis pegreffii, assembly GCA_035041965.1. Lineage (NCBI taxonomy): Eukaryota > Metazoa > Nematoda > Chromadorea > Rhabditida > Anisakidae > Anisakis > Anisakis pegreffii. The sequence goes on along the minus strand of JAPYMA010000583.1, from coordinate 16,295 downwards.
AAACATCAAATCGCTAAGCATTTCGCCTGACAGTCCGGATCATTTTGCTCTCATTGTGTCCTTGCCTAGCCAAAGGAGGAATGAAGAAAATTTTATTGCATTGTCACGAAATTTATTTGAATTCTCCGAATTTAGTGAGCTCTGACGAAATGCTAGTAGTACATTTAGAGGAAGTATTTGAAGTGTGATTAAACTTAACTTTGACCCATTAGGTCGAGTACGGTAAATATGAATTTAACACTTGCCAATGCTAGGGTGCAAATATGTGTTTTAAACATCTTGCAAAAATAAACATTCCCTTAAAGATGAAAAATAGCGAGTTGGCGGAAATCCGAAAAAGTCTGGCTCACTGAAACGCTAATAAAAGAAAGAGCGCAATTCGTCTCTACTTTATGTCGCTAAACAATTATTACTGCGCAAGTTATCGCTGCGAATTTCCACTACATGAAAAAAAGTAGCGAGCCATTGCGCTATCGAAGAAAATATTTGCAGAGTAATGAATAACGCCTTATTGCTCTCATCACTGGAAATAAGTTGGCGCTTAATGAAGTTGACAAGCATGAGGCCCACATAGAGACTTATTGTTAGGTTCCACTGAAGTCATATCGTTCAAACTAAGAATTTTCAGTATAGCCTTGTCGGGGCAGTTAGACGCGAAAAGGACTAAAATTATTTGGCTGATGGGGAATTATAAGCAGTGTTGATGAGAAAAGAATGATTAAGGCCGCGCATACCATTGCTGTCACGTGGATCAACATTTCGGTTTCCAACAGCTCGTGTACTACACGAGATTGAGTTGGAGGGCTATGCGAAACGTGATGGTCCTGAACCAACATTCACCCGTTACACTCTCCAGCGACAACCACCACGTCAGCAGTTCATCGCACCCACAAGCAAATACCATACCCTACCAACGATCCATCTCAACAACAACTTCAATGCAACAACGAGTCTGTCTTTGTTCTTCATTTCATTTCACTTTCACCTATTCTCTCTGATGAATATCATTTCGTTAATTTCCTCCTAATTTATCCAGCTTCCGTTTTCGTTTCCCCAATGATTTAGTTGCTCATAATTTGTTCCGCTTGTTGACGATTAATTATTCGTTTCTACTTCAAAATACTTTTAGATTGCATGCCAGTAGTCAATCAACTTAGTTACTAACTACAATTCTATCGAAAAATTCCGGAATTTTTTATATTGCCTCGTCAGTGTGAATTAATTTATTGCAAAATTCATTGCGTGTAACGTTTGCTGTTATTTGTTCAATAGATTAGAATGCTTCAAATTGATTGAATTTGCTCACTGAAACTATGAAAATACAATGGAATCACGGCTAATTCTGACGTTGGATATGACCTTGATTATAATCAGTTTAGTAAAGTGAAATTATCTCAGCGCCTTATTTCTCAAATTGAATGTGACAGTTTTGATTAATTAATATAAAAGAGCGTTATAAATCGGTATAAAGTATCATTTCCTCATAAGTTGCGATGAAATTGTTTTGGTAATATATGTGATTGATGTGGCCAAATTTGCGTTCGACAAGTATTTAATAATAATAATAATACGGCATTTTGCACATTATCGAAAGTTTGTTTTTGCTCCGAACATAGTATGCATAGCTGCTTCACTTGCCTCACATTATTTGTTCAGTACTTGTTCATTGTTGTGCATCATTCGTATTTGCATAATAATTGTGCTTTGAGGTACACATGCCAAGTAATCTTTTTCTGTTGCACTTTGCAATGTTAATTGCCCAGTTGAAACGTAACATTACAACATTTTCGAGTTGGAACTATCAACAAAATATAGGTCTTTCAGATGCTTTATACGTTTGTAAAGTACAGCTGATAAGTAGCAATGTGTGTTAATTCTTGTTCTAAAGAGAACGAAAGAAATGATGGAATAACTGTTGTCATGAATCGACAATTTGATTTATTCTTTGTCATCTTCTCGATCGCGATTTCTCAATTCTTTTCCTTCGTTTCTAAGTTTTTATTTGTGTTTCTATTTGAAATATCATTTTCAAGCAAACTTTCTTTAATATTTTTGTGATGTTGTTCGCCATCCTATCCGCCCAGATGGTCTTCATATCGTATCTGAATGTTTTCGTTTGATATTTTTTTCAACGGAAATTAATGGATCCTATAGTTTTGCCGTTAGTGAATGCAGATTATTTCAGCGATTCCGGAAGAGGATGATTCGGCTGATCAAGCGGAGATGTGCTCATCACCGTTCAACTTGACCGCTCCTCCAGTAATGCAAACGAATGCGACGACTGCGTTGAATAGCTCAGCAATCGACAATGAGGAGTGCCCAGTAAGCGAGCATGTTGATATAATTCTGACGCCTCCGGTCAAATGGCTAAATCATCGTTCGATAAAGGTTTTACTCAGTTGCACTACTTCCTTCCAATTCATCATTCATTCATCATCCTTCACTGCCGATTACAAGATCAGCAATTTGCTGACTGAGGAGGGCAATCAATATATCTTTCGAAATGCCCACCCATTTTACGTTTCCCAAAACAAAAACAATAACTCATACCATATGCGTTCACTCTTTTCCGATAATTCATTACTGCTGGGAGAGTTTGTTCCGTAAGACTGGTGTTTTTGATGCGCGCAAAAAAAGATTTGAGTACTGGAAAATCTTTGCAACTGAGTAATCTTAATGAAATCATGTTATTTTCACCATTGATATTGTTATTCTTTTATAAAGTTTCTGCATTATATATTCGCTTACCTCACTACAACGCTTAAGGACTGATCGGTTGCTGTTGAGTGCTGTGTTTTACCAGACCTGTTAGTGAAATTTTGATGTGGGCCAAGAACTGCTATGAGAGCATGCTTATCAAAGCTGTATATCTATGTTATAACTGGATCGTATTGAATTAGGCACTATACTGAGTGGATGAAATTCTACTTGATTAAGTCTGAGTTTAATACATTATAACCAAGTATATTTCATGGCGATAAAATTGTTTTCGTCATATTCAAATCAAAGTAACTTCTTTTTTTTTCGGAATTATTCGCTTCATCGACCAATTTTTCACTCATCTTTTTCCTTTCCTCTTGTATGTTTTCGCGACAATACTTGTCATTTCAGTTTGATGTATCATCCTAACTCTTCATATTATTGTTGATTTCTAACATAAGCGAAAAAGTCGCTTCGTTGAACTGACTTTTGTTCCTGGTTTTTTGTATTCTTCATTTTAATCACCTTTTCTTCATGCCCATCTATTTCATGTCCTTTTTCTAATTGCCTTCTCAATGCTCTCCCATCTCATCAACGTTTCCTCCATCTAAATATCCTAATCGTATCTGTTCTAAAACAATTGCTGAACGTTTCTATTTATAAAAGGAGGAATTTCTTAAAAGTCATGACATCGCATAACGTTTTTTGTAGAATTTATCATGTCATGTTTGGGCTCAGCCAGTCGTCTTTTTTTCTGTCCACTGCACTCCTGCTCATCAGGACGAGATTTGAATCTAGCCTGATGATGTTGAACATTTTATTTTAGGCAATAGAATTTGAACTTGACGTGATACACAGCTCTGAACAAACTGCGTATGTATAAATATGAAAACGCAAAGGCAGTTTCTGTTCATAAATGGCGAATATTTGTTCATTTCAATGTTGATGATAGTTCTTAATGAGTTGACACTCTGTGTTAGAGATATTAAAAGAGAAAAGCGAAAGTTTGCGCAGAGTGAATATCTAAAAAATGGAAGATAAGCGGTGGTGTTTCAGACAACATTCACGATACATCTTTCACGGACCGAACCACTTCCCTCTACAGCGGTACGGCATTCAAATTCAGCTGTGCATGCATGCGCTTTTAGTGCCTTGCTATATTCATCAGTTCAGATGCACTCTCAAAATGTTCCAATTCTTAAGAATGGACTTTTCCTAAAGCTTTGGGCAGAATTAATGTCCCGAATGTCAGAAGGTTGACGCTAAGCTTAAGTCTATTTCTGTGTCTGTGATGGAAAATAGCAATATTATGAAACTGGGACATTTTGATGTGGAATCTTTTTATATGACAGTTTTTGTGCTATTTTTGTTGCTTTGTTGTGTATCTCTTTCAAATTTCATATTTGTTCATTGTTACTGTTGTGTTGTTATTGTCATTGTCATTGAATTGATTAGCGAGTGAAGGCAGTGAAACAATTGAGGAGTGATTTTTGAAGGGATATATTCAGTAAGTTGTTCAGTTGCTCTTATTCAAGTGAAACCATGCAATCTTCATGATGACCTGCAATGTTTCGATGTTGGGTGTTGATGTTTGTTGTTTTATTGTTCATCGTTTGGCTAAATCTAAGTGATTTATTTGCACCGTATCTTTTCGATGTTGTGAAGTTAAATTTGTGCATTTGAACTCTCCAAAATTAGAAAAATTTTTTGCTAGAGTTTACACAAAATATGATAAACTTTTGCGGATTTATTGGTGAGAAAAATTAGCTGGAAAAAAGTTTCAAGTGCTGAGTAGTGCACATTTTAATAGATTTATTAATTACATTTTGTTTGGTACTGCATGATTATATTTATTCATTCATCCATTAATTCACTATCGCAGTTTTAACTTCATTCACTTAGCTACTCGAGCAAAACGGCGAGCGATTTCAGTGAAGTGAAGCAGTGTTTCTGAAACGGAACGAAAACATTTCAATGAATTTCAGTGATATTTTTTGGAACACTAACAATTTTGTGAAGGATTGTTTTTGTTTGTGGGATAAATAGATTTAAGGAAAAATTCTTATGATATGATTGTCTGATGAATAGACAATTTAAGTGATGAGGTGATCTTAAGCGAACGAGTTTTACCCTGAGTAGCTTCTTTGCATTTCATTTCGGTTTGGTTTTGGAGTTTCTTTGCTGATTTTGTTGTTGGTTTCTACGAATTGATTGCCAAAGAATCTCTATCAGTTAGTAATATTCAATTTCAGGCGGACAAAGATGTAGCTACAACTATAAAAGAAGGCGGAGTAGAAAGTACGGCAAAAATTCAGTCAGAAATTTTGGAGGAATTTTTGATGAGCGATAGCTCAATAAAGCCGTTAATGACGAGTACTCCAATTCAGTCAACTGTTTCCACAGTGGATGAGCAACACGACCAACAACCAACTTCATCGTCTTCTCTGCAGTCCACCAACGATCTTCGATTGCAATCAGCTACTGGCACCGATGCAAATGAATGTCATCTTCTGATACAAACAAAAACAAGAACATCTCGTGGATTGATTTTCTCAACGTTGAATGTCTTCTTTTCGTTCATTCTTCTTGCATTCTTTCTTATCGCTTTGCTTATCGCCATTTTCGAGGTGAGTTATTTCATTTTATTCGGAATTATTCATTCTTATTATCATATATACACTTTTTTTCACTGATTATCACCTCTATAAATATCTGCACTTTAGTGTTAGAGCACTATCTTTTAAACGCTCGCTATATACCAATAATTCATAACAGTTATCTTATATTCACAAGGAATGAATACAGTCAACAGTTGAATAAGCGACGAATATCATCCTATTGATTAGGTTGAAAATTTGATTCTTCCATTAATGACAACGTTTTTTTACTTTTAAGAGTCATCCGAAATTGTTGAATTCATCACCAACTGCTGAAATGCTTCGTCACTCATATTATGAACCATTCCGAAGCTATTTGCTGTCGTTGTACGAACGTTTCACATCATCATCATCATCGAACTAAGTGGATGGATCTGCATTGATTCTAACTGCTGTTTTGTTTTGTTCTCTTCAGTTCTGATTTATTTTTAATTCAATCCAATTAAACGGATTCCTTTTAATGAAAGCTGATGCTGTACAATAATATATTATATTTGATTCGATTCGGTTTCACTATCGAATCTTTTCTTTTAATATACTTCACTGTTATTATTATCAATATTTCTACGAACGCATCTCATCAACGAATCCACTTCTCTTCTTTTTTCATCATTTTACTGGGACATTTAGATGTTGATTAAGGAATACTTTATTTTATTTTGCTTAATCAAAATCAGTTACTGGTAGCATATCGCGATTCAGTTAAGCATTTGCGTCAACGAGATGCGCTGAGAAAGCTCTTTCCACAGTCAGATTTTGTCACTGATGATGTCAACCATAAAGATTAAATTGATTGATGTTTCTTCTCCTCGTAGCAAATACTGCCGGATTCGTTGAATGTTTTGCATTTCAGTCGATTTTATCTAATTTCAATTCCATTCAAATCGGCCTCACTCTGCTCATTTTTCACAACCACTTGAAATAATCATTGTGATCATTGAATAATTCGTATGAAACTTCTTGTCAATTACCGGGTTGTTTATTCCATCTGCGATAACATTATCAATTGAGTATACCCAAGCCCTGTTCCATTCACGCACCTAATCCTTTCTTCATCAACGAATGTACAACTTGAATGATTCCTCTGTTATCATTCGTTCGTGCTTGTTGTTCTTGTTGTTGTTGATGTAACAAGTTCGCTTTGGCGTGTTCCATTTGATCCTTAAAGTATAACTGTTGTAGTAGTTGATTGCTGTTGTTTGATTCAAGATTTCTTTATGGAAAGTTTTTTTTTCAATCAGAATAGATAATATCCATAATGAGCAGCACTGATTTTGTTGGTTAACGATCGATGTATGATATAATATGATTATTGTCCTTATTACTATTAGTCGTCTATCTGTAAAATTGGATAGAGAATACGAATCAAGAGGAATGTGCATGCGTGAGGCGTTATGCACAACCACATCTGTACTATCTAAACATTTTCTGTTGCTATTTCTACTGTGTTTATTTTCTAATTTTTCCATTCAATTGCCAATTGATGTCTATTCATCAACTATTTTTTTAGCTATGCTACATTCGATCAATCATTTGCAATGTTATCCTCTTTCATTGTATTTGTTTTAATTGATCGCAATCGGGTCCAGCCTCCTGAAAGTCTCTCATGGTTCCGAAATTGCTCTTCTTGAGTTTATGATAGATTTAGCTAATCTGACTGATGTGCCATATTGCAGTAATTTTTGTTGGGTTATTGAAGAAGAATACGATAGTTGAAAGTGTTAAATTTTCCATTTGAGGATATTTAAAACTGTCGTTGTTGATGCGTTTTTTGCGTTATTTTCATCGAAATACCTTGTGGGGTTATGATTTTGACGATACATAGTTGCTTCATTAATGGGACAGACAATGATCGAAATTTGTGTTTGCAGTTATTTTCTTCGAAACTTATTTGAGTGAGAATGAGAAGTTTATAGCAATAGGAAATTCGAATTGATTAAAAATTTCACGGAAATTATTTTGAAGTAGTTTTGAAGCTGTGCACATACTCTAGTAGTGATTCAGTCGATTGGTTGAAACATGATTCTCAGCATTCCGTTTATTGACGTCTATCTAATTCATGGATTTCTCGAATGGAGTGAAGACGTCTGTCAACTCAAAGAAATTTCGTTATATAAGACTTTCGATAGTGGCTGTTGACCTGAAATTGTGATGGTCGTGTTTTGCAGTGTTCATTCGACTGATTGGCATCTGTCTATAATTAATTAACTTATTTATCTATTATAGTTAAGTTAAAGTTATTCTTTGCAGTATGATGAACTCTTTCGTTTGTCGTTTAGTTTTATTTTTAATGAATTCAATCGAGAAAAGGTTGTGTGACAAGCAAGTGTTGTCGGTTAGGTGCACATTATTTTCTCTTTTGTTTTCTTCGAAAAGTTTGTCATCGATAAATATATTTTGCTTTCGTTCGGATTTTCTCATCACCATCATTTCGGAGTGAATGCTCATTGCTGTTTGCAAATATGCAACGCGAATTGACAGCTTTACAAATCAGTTAAATATTAAATATCTAAGGACACGTTTCCGATAAGCAAGAAAAAATTATATTGAGTCGTTGAATAGGTAAATCTTGATGCTTATTGCATTGTAATCGAATTGAGACTCGGTTTATAGCCAGCTACATCTTTCTATTCAGAAAGCACGTCGTTTTGTATCATCATTATTACTGTTATTATTCAGTAATGACACACGATTTTGTTCATCAATATTGATAGTTGTGTTTTATGATTACATCTTGATCAAATTTTTCTTTTTCTAAAAAGTTCTCGCGCGTACGAGAATGTGCTGAATTGTGTATGGCTGCCGAAAGTATTCCTTTCGTGTTTGTCGCTTTCGCTTCAAGCCTATTGATCTTCATTTATTCTTTCATCTTTCATGTCACTGAAACGAATAACTGTTGTTAGTTTGGAATCGAAAAAACGCAAAAAACGACGTTGCAGAAAAAACGAATCCCTTATGTGTTTTGCATATAAACTATTCGTCGATGTTTGAGATGACACAACAATTTTTTTCAGACAATTTCTTTTTAACTCGTTGAAGTGATATTTACGAAGCCAATCGTGCATATAACAAAGGATGATTCACTGTGATTCACATTCTAATAATTCATTAGTTAATCAAATCAACTATGTTCAGTAATGTCATACTTTAGTACCGAATGAGTTACAGACACTTTGCTGTACAAGCAAAGTGTCTAATGAGTTACACTCGTTTGAAGTAATGCTGTAAAAGTCGATCATCAGTTTTTTTGAATTTTTGCAGTGAATTGCGTTTACCAGTGATGAGAACACCACTGAAAAGAGTAGCCTCATCATTCGCTAAAAAATGTTTTTGTTCTGATAAAAAGGATCAGCCAGTATCGTTGCTGAGGAAAAAGTAGTGAAGAAATTTCGCAATGTGCCTCTAATCGAAAAAGTGGCGGCAGTTTTCGTTAAAGAGTTACTCAGCAAAGTTAGTTCGCTAATCGCTACTTTCAAAGCTTCTTTCAAAATTTGCAGTCACGCTACTGATTTGTCCAGGAAAAAGCAGTCAAAAGTTCAACTGAATCTTTTCGGAGTTCATTGGAAGTGTCTAATTCTAATGAAAGGGATTTCGCTTATCAAAAAATTACGATAATAATAATAACCAAATGATGTTCAAGTGAAGAGTCGTCTCGTCGACCCCCAATATGATAAAAATGAAGTCGGTTCCGACAATGCTAACATTGCCTCTAGTCAGAGATATTGGAAATCATATGCAATTTTATGCTCATTTTCGTGCGAAAGGAATTATAGAGGTGGAAATAAGGTTAACGATAAATTACAGCCATTACAATGACTGCCGTAGCCAACAGTCGTAATGATAATTCTATTGATAATTGATAATGGGATAATCAAATTCCTTGCTTATTCGAGAACCCTTTACTCTTCTTTTCGTTGTTGATGAAAGTATCACCTTTTCTGGTCATGCAATAAAATTTAGAGCACACATAAGATATTCATAAATTACATGTAAGATATTCATTTTAGTAATGATATGAAGGGGTCGGTCAATATACCAGTGCAATCAGTTGAAAATTTTGCAAAAATGATTGATCTCTCGTGATAGTACCTTAATGATTTGAGAAGAAAGCCTTAAGCACGTGTCTTATAAAGCATCCCTCCGATAAATAAATCGCTATCTCTGAAGGCAACGGAATAACAAATGGTACGCTATCGCCCACCACTGGCTTTTACCTTCCTAAATTCGAACTGCATACATAGTAAAAGAAATTAATCATGCGCGCATTGTACCTGACATTTAAATGAAATCCTCCAGTATGTTCAATATCTCTTTAAAAAAGTACACTTCGTAGTTATTTCGAAGGTGAAGTGAAAGGACTGATGGTAAAATTTAGTTGCTTGATGATGATCAATTGAAGCTGGCGTTTGTTCAAATGATCAGTGTCCATAGGTTCTTGAAAGTGTTGACTCGAGTTCGTTATAGATTCATCATATTCAAAAGATTACTGCTTGTGTCAAGCAGGCAAGTGAGAATGATGGAAGTGACCAATAAAATGAAGAAAGTTCGAAAATAGAACCAGCAGAATTTCGTATTTCACCAAGCAAAATCTTGTTGCAATTCATGTTATTCATTAGCAGAATTGTGGACATGTTCGGTATATTCTAGATGCTTTTTTGTTGCTTGATGTTATGAATTCATTTGAGATGTGCGGCATCGATTAATTTTGCATAGTGCTTTTATATATTATACTTTGAGAAGATTGAGTACAAAGACTGCACATGAATAAGACAACTCGTATCGATGAAGTTCAATCAAGCACGCTTGAATACTTACGTAATCATCTAGCTTTTCGGCTTTCAGGTAGGTATTTGCTGTCGAAGTTGGTTACTATAGTAACATGTTAAATGGCGAGTATTGCCTCAGCTCTTCGTGTCAGCTATAATGCAGTCAGCATATTAACGATCAAAAATTCATTTCACTTATAATAAATAGTCTTTGTATAGGCGCTTTTGAAATTTATTTATTATCATTATTTCTTAATCTTACACTTTCTAGAGTAGTATTACTACTCATAAGAGGAGGGAGAGATGTAATTTGAGCATCTTAGGGAAGAACTGATCAAATTTATTTTTTTCTATATTTCTTCTAAAGTTTTTAATAGTGTTTGTTAGATCGCCAGGAATTGATTCCTATGACGACGCAGACGAATTCGTCGTCACTAAACTAACGCTTGGTCCCTGTGACGCATCACTTACATTTAATAAATCGTTGAAAGGAGGATGGCGATCCACTACATGGCCAAACGGGTGCTTGGAGCATAACTTCGTATAATAAGTGTGTTAATATCCACCAATTCACTGCCAATAGGGCGATACAATAATGGAAGATGTCGTGCAAAAGGTATGATTCACGCCGTCATAATTTTCGCACGAATATCGAAAAGATCGGAGAAGCTGATAAAGACGTCAGATGTGATAAAAGCCAGTTAAGAAGATTATAACCCAAACATCGCCCCAACCCTTGGGAAAGGGGTGGGATTCTTAGATAATCGAAACGTATAAAAGAGCGAGCTATTGTATACAGTTCATTCTGGGATTTCACCCAAACCACCGATATTCAGAGAGGCTTTCGCCTCACTATATATTCAGAGAGGCCTTCGCCTCACTATATATTCAGAGAGGCCATTGCCTCACTATATATTCAGAGAGGCCATTGCCTCACTATATATTCAGAGAGGCCATTGCCTCACTATATATTCGGGGAGATTAACCTCCCGATCCGAGGAAGTATTCGACGGACTGCCAGCACCGAGCTACCAGTACGACACGACGATCTACCTACGTTAACACAATCAGTGATACTGATTGTTTGTTTATATTATATTGTATTGTATGAGGGAAGTAGTCTAGGTTCACTCATCCCTGGACCTGTATTCTCCACTGTAGCCACCCGACCTCCGTTGCATTACGTTACATGGTGCGTCGTAAGTCCACTACTAACAATCATGCAGACAGCCGTCCCTCTCCGTTCAACTCACCTATCCCTCACATCACCCGCAGCTCTCTCAGCATGTCAGCCTCTGATTCAACAATGCGACAAACTACTCGAATTCTCTATCGACCCCAATATTGACCTTCACGAACAAGTCACCACAATTCGTCAAAATGCCCGCGCCGCTGACACGACTCGTCGCCTCCTCCAAACTAAACAGGCTACACTCCAAAAAATGTTCAATCAATGGTCGAACATTATCAACCAACTTTCCTCAAAAGATCCTCCGGCACTCATTCAAGCCGAACACGATTCATTCAACAAAATGGTTAACGACCCTAACGGCCTTTACTCCACCCTTGACCAAATTACCAACCGCATTCAAAAACTCGAATTTCTTGAACATGACCTCAATACCGCACTCCATCAATTACAACCTCCTTCACCCAACCGCCCAGCTTCTCCAATACCCAACCCCATTCCTGGATTGGTACCCCTACCCAAAATGGAGCTGCCCATATTCAACGGCGATCCATCTCGTTGGTACGACTTTTGGGCCCTTTTCGAAAATACAGTAGATCGGCAACCTCATCTTTCCAATATACAAAAACTATCCTACCTGCTCAGCTGCCTTCGAGGAAAAGCTCTCGACGCCACCCGCGGCTACCACCTACATGAGGACAGTTATGAGCCAGTCATTAAAACACTTCAGCTGCAATTCGGTAATAAGAACACCCTCGGTCGCCGCTTGCACGACGAACTACGCCAGCTACGCAACCCAGAACACAATTCCACAGATCTTATGCGTTACCACAATCAAGCAAGTCGAATCATACATCAAATGCAAATTGCTGGCATCGATACAGACAGCGAGCATGTGATCTACGAACTCGAAGATCACCTCAGCATGACCACGAAGACACTCATGCATCCGGAAAAACTCAAACACAAACCGTACACTCCCAACGTCTTCCTCACCATTCTTCTAAACACCGCCCTAATGTTAGCCGACGTGGAGCCCATCCAAAACTCATCCCTCTCCAATTTCGTTAACAACTCCTCCTCACATCCAGAAGACACACACGCACATCCCAAACCCCCATTCATAAAAAGAAAAAATGACTTCACTCATCAATACAACACAACTCGACAATCATCAGCATTCACAGCAATTCCTCAACGCACCTCCCCACATAACCTCACACCTCGGTCATTCCAAACTCAACGCAACCATACTCAACCGTCGTCCAAATTTCACCACCTTTCCCCACGAACCACCCCTAACAAACCCACTCCACGAACCCCATGTCTTTTTTGTAATGGAATGCACTGGAACAGAGACTGCACAACTTATAAATCACCACTCGATCGAAGAAGACGGGCCACAGAACTGAAACTGTGTTTCCTCTGCCTTCGAGGGAATCACAACAGTCCAACCTGCACTGCCAGAAAGTGTGCATACTGCAATGCGGCACACCACAAACTACTTTGCCTTACAGCTTCTCAACAGACCCTCACTTCCACTCATGCTGCAACTCTCTCGTCTCCATTACAACATGACCCACCTATACCAACCAATATGATCTCTCAACAGCTTTCTCCATCCGACCACCCTTCCGATCAAAACCGTCTCTCTGCCACAGCGCAAACGAACATCCATAATGACACATCCGACTCCAGAATTCCACTTCTTCTTTGTCAAACAACTCTCGTGTACAATACAAGCTTGCCTCAAACGACTCGCCCAGCCAAAACATTTTTAGATCAAGGGAGCCAAACATCATTCATAACCGAATACTTCGCTTCTAAACTTGGCCTTGACCACGGCCAACGTACCCCATTAACCATCCACGGAGTTGGCGACTCCATCGGAAACACATACACAAGCATTACGGTAAAACTCGGTATCGTCCTCACCGATGGATCCAGACGCATTCTCGAAGCACACACCTTACCGCGTATCACTCAACCATTCCCTCACGTTCGCATTACTGAACGCGACCTTCCAAGCCTAAACTCACCCAACTCCACCGAATTACCAATTCCTATCCACCATGACTCCCCTGATTTGCTCATTGGATCAAACTTCATTACTGAAATCAACCCTCAACCTGTTCAACGCCTCGATTCTGGATTCACATTATACGACTCACAGATCGGCCCCCTCATTGGCGGATATGGTCACGTCCAACAACAATATCGCCCTCTATCTACTATCAAAACTGCCCTCGTCATAGTCGGCTCTGTTAACTTCAACATCGAAGATCTATGGTCTCTCGAAGCAATTGGCATCGGTAATCCCGACGAAACAATTGAGGACGATGAACGAGCCCTACAAGCCTTCAACTCATCTATCCGACGTCTTCCATCTGGCCGCTATAGCGTCTCATGGCCATGGAAAACATCACAACCTCACCTAGCGACAAACTTCGGCTTATGCGCTGGACGACTAAATTCTCTATTACGACAGCTATCAGCAAATCCACAAATTCGTAAACTATATCAGGAAACCATTTTACAACAACTTGAAACAGGCATTATAGAACGTGCACCCATCACTCCGTCAGGCCCTCTTATTCATTATATTCCACATCAACCCGTATGGAACGATGAGAAAAAGAAATTGCGCATTGTATACGACGCAAGCTCAAGCATTCCCCGCTCTCAATCATTAAACGACAACCTTCTTCGAGGACCAGTTTTCCTTCCGGACCTTGTCGGTCAATTGCTCCGACTACGCACCACTCCGATCGCAATTGTCGCAGATGTGGAAAAAGCCTTCCTCCAAATACAACTCAACGAGGAAGATCGAGATGTCACGCGATTCCTATGGGTTAACAATCCAAATCTTCCAATCGGACCAAACAATCCCATCGTTGCATATCGTTTCCAAAGAGTCCTATTCGGTGCCATCAGTTCACCATTTCTCCTGGCTGCCACCATTAGACACCATCTGTCTTCCAGCAACTCAAAATGGGCCCCACAACTATTAGAAAACATTTACGTTGATAACATCCTACTGACCTGCAACTCGCCCACAGAAGCCGAAGAGGCGTACAAAGAGTCTAAACGATTGTTCGCAGAAGCACACATGAACCTTCGAGATTTCAAATGTAACGACCTCAACGTAAATGCACTCATCGCACCCCAAGATCGTTATCCCAATGACATAATAAAGGTTTTGGGTATCCAATGGAACACAATAACCGACGAGTTGATCATACAAACCAAAGCACTGTCTACTCCTCCTGTGAACAGACGTGCTCTTCTTCGATTCATTGCTAAACATTTTGACCCCGTTGGATATCTCTCACCAGCCATATTACCACTTAAAGTTTTCCTTCAACAGATCACACGAGAAACATCTTCGTGGGACACTGAACTGTCACTCGAGCAGCAGAAAAAATGGAAAACTTTAACACAATCCTGGGAAGACATACAATTTACTCTCCCTCGGCAAACTCCACACCAACCTACCGAACTACACACCTTCGTCGATGCATCTACCCAAGCTTACGCGGCAGCAGTATATCTAAAAAGTAATCACAACATCACGTTATTATACGCTAAATCCCGACTTTGTCCCATTAAAGGACTCACCGTACCGCGACTAGAACTACTTGCAGCAGTCATCGGAGTTCGAATCTCGAACTTTGTGGTCACCCAGTTACATCTAAACAACATCCAACGCATTCTCTGGTCAGACAGTAGATGTGTCCTCGCATGGATCTACTCCTCAACTTCAGACAAACTGCCACGATTCATACAAAACCGCCTGAACGAATTACATAAAACATCCGATATAGAATATCGTTACGTACCAACAACAGACAACCCAGCCGATTTAGCCACACGCGGAACTTCACCTCGAGATCTACAACACTCTTCAATTTGGTGGCACGGCCCATCATGGCTCACACAAGACCATTCTCTATGGCCCTCCCCACCTTCTCCTGCACCGAAAGAGGAATTCCCACAAAAATCCGACCACAAAGATATACCATCATTAACCACTACATGCATTACTGCATCCCCCCAATCAACCTTCAAACTGATAGAACCAGCACGATTCAGTTCCTGGAACCGCCTGCTAGGAGCTACCACACAAGCCTTACGTTACATCAAGCTAATCTCTCATAACCGATTCGAATGGTTACAGTCCATGTCCACCGCCGAGCCGCTCAATGCACATGACCGTCAACTAGCATTACTTTGCCTTATTAAACAAGCACAAACAGGACACATTTCCACCAAAGACATCGCTCGATGGGACTTACGAACCGACAACGACGGAATATGGAGATGTCATGGAAGACTTTCAACCACCACTCTGCCAGTTGTGCAAAAATTCCCCATCTTCCTCCCACGTCACCACGAAATCACAAAACTCCTCATCATGCATTTTCATATCATCATGATGCACGCCGGAATCGCTTCAACACTAACTCATCTACGAACACACTACTGGATTCATCAAGGCCGACAAACTGTACGCTCTGTCATCCACAATAGATGTCGTCAGTGTAAACGATGGACAGCACAGCCGTTCGCCTTGCCGACTGCACCACCCTTGCCCTCAGAACGCACACAACCATCCCCTCCATTCTCCCATACTGGTGTCGACTATTTCGGGCCAATCAACATAAAGACTAAAGACGGCACAGCGAAACGTTGGATAGCACTCTTCACATGTTTCATTACCCGCGCCATCCATCTGGAAGTAGCAGACGATCTCTCCGCTCTCGCCTTCACCAACTGCTTCCGTCGATTCATCTCTCGTCGCGGACTCCCCAAATTAATGCTTTCTGACAACGGCACCAATTTCCACCTAACCGCTAAAGCCCTCAGTCAGATACGACATTATCTCTCTACTCAACCAGTCGAATGGCGATTCGTCACAGCCCTTACACCATGGAAAGGCGGACTATACGAACGACTAATAGGAATAGTAAAAACCGCCATGCA